>JAJHUR010106566.1:0-16247 GCA_027495735.1 Lutjanus campechanus
CTCTCTGTGTGTGTCCTCTGTGTGTGTCCTCTGTGTGTGTGCTGGAACAGTCTGTCCGGTGTTCGGTGCGTTGACGTGAAGAGAAACGTCCGGACAGCAGCTTTCTGTTTCATCAGAGAACAATTGTGTGTTTGGACTGAACGCCGGCGTCTTTTCTCTGAAGCTCTGGAAGCTTTCACACTCACACTGCTGCTGCTGCTGCTGCTGCAGTGTTTCCTGACTGAGACCACACCTCCTGCACACACACACACACACACACACACACACACACACACACACACACAGACTTGTCAACCTAACACACTGATGATGATGAAACCACCAGATACAGCATGTTTACTTCAAAATAAAGGCATCTGATCTGATCTGTTACTTAAATCAGAGGTTCTTCAGTTTTCATCATTACAAGATAGAAAATATTCCGGTGATCCCTCGTGGGTCCTATTATAATATAATAGGATACAAGACAAAAAGAAAAAAAGAAAAAGAAAATTGATATTTGAAGCATTTTCCACTACAGTCCATGATCATGAATTGGCAGCTGTGTGCACTGTGCATGGTGGAATATTATTCTTTATTTTAAAATTGTAATCCTATTAATAATAACTGTAATCTGATTATGTCTTTTTTCATCTGTAAGTGTAACGGAATAAGAGTACCTTTTTTCTATCTAAAATCCTGTTACATGTAATCTGTTACTCCCCAATCCTGATTATTATTATGATTATTATTATGATTATTATTATTATTATGATTATTATTATTATTATTATTATTATTATTATTATCATCATCATTATTATTAACCCTCTTCTTCTTCTTCTTCTTCTTCATAATAATAATAATAATAATAATGATAATAATAATAATAATAATAATAATCATAATAATAATAATAATAATAGACCAGCTAACATATTGTTTAAAAAAAGATCATAGAGATATTAATTACATTTTCCAATATTTTAATATTTCGTATATTTTATTTTATAATATTTATTCATTGCTGAAAATATACTAAATCTTATCAATATGGGATTTCACGATGGAATCATTAATTTGAACATGTAATTATAATTTTATCACATACTATATATTATAACATTTAATTAAAAGCGTTTTAAAATAGTAAAAAAATGTTTTGACCGTATCAGTGAATTGTTGTGTGTATCGCTGTGCTCTTATTGTGAAACGCCAGTGCGGAAGTGTGCGCGTGTGTGTCCCCGGGTTGTATTGATTCGGGTGTGACGCTCCTGTCCGACAGACTGTATCGATACAGACTCGGTGTTGAACTTGTTATAAACATTCATCTCTCTCGTCTCTCCGCGCGCCGCCGACATGTCGCACACCGTCACCACCACCAACACCACGATCCGGAGCTCCGGGGTCGGCCTCAACATGGGCTACACCCGAACCATCCCGGGACTGCTCAAGATCGGACAGATGGTGAGAGTCCGCCCGCCGAACACCGGAGTGTACCGGGATCCGTTCACACCGACACACCGGAACATGCTAGCTAACGTTAGCTGCTGTTAGCTTCACTGTCAACATGCTGCAACTTCATCACTTCAGATATCTGTGATGACCGCAGGCCTGTCCGCTGGTTCTCACGGTATTTATGATGTTTAACAGCTTATCATTAGTTTTTAAAGAGACAGTTCGGCCAAAAATCTAAAATACATATTTTCCTTCTACCTGCAGTGTTTTTACTAATGCTGCTGGAACCTTAATTTCCCTGAGGGAGTCTTCCCAAGGGATCAATAAAGTTCTATCTAATCTAATCTAATCTAATCTAATCTCTTTGATCCATTTAGAGTTTTAGAGATCTGAGCTGAAGAGAGTCTGCAGGACTGAACTGTTCATCAAAATGTTAAAGAAATCACAACATGATGTACTAAATACAACATGTGTGTTAAACCACCATCCTGACCTGCACATCATTTTCTTTTACAGACTTAAAAATCATCTTTGTTTGGTACAGATCCTCTCAAAAATCATCCCGTAATAATAATGTTTTAAATGAAATTCAAAGCATTCAGAACATATCACAGTTAGATATTTTTTCAAAATGGTTCAGCCCTGCTCAGAGCCCCAAAAAACTCAACATGGGGTCAGACTGATACTGATATTATGGATGAATATCAATATATCGGCTGATATTTCTTGTGCAGAATATAAGTTATAGAAATAAACATAAACTCTTTCCAACGATCCCTTAAAAATGTTAAACAGGATATTTTACAGTTGATCAAACGGAGCTGCAATGATTAATCGATTATTATTTGCTTATTGAATTAAATACCAACTATTCTGATAATCGATTAAAGGGATAGTTCACACAAAAATGTCGTCATTTTCTCTGTCACACAGTAACACAAACCAAGTGGTGAAAATATTCTAAATGTAGCACAAACTTAAAGTGATTTGTAGGTCAGATTAGTGTGTATCACTACTTTCTGATCATTTTCGCCACATTTTAACAGCACGATAAAACACACACACACACACACACACACACACACACACCATCCTGCTGCACCCAATACTCACTCAAGCACCAAATGTGGATTAATCCGCTGCTGAAAATAGTCCCCCAACACATGTGTTACTGCGTTTGTTTGTGAGCAGCTGTTTGAAACATCACATCATATCTGAGGTGTTTCTGAGAGACGGACGGACGTGCTGCTGTTTTGGATTCGTCCATCCAGACTTCAGGTTGTTATGAAAATCGTGATTTTGTGTCTCGCAGCTCGCCCTGCTCGTCGCCTTCCTGTGCGTCCACTGCGCCCGCGGCTGGCCCAGCTGGGCGGCGTTCCAGTACTTTGAGGTGGTGACGCTGTGGTTCCTCATCGCCCTCCTCATCTTCTTCCTCATGCACCTGTTCAGGCTGCAGGGAAACATGCCCTGCATCAACTGGCCGCTGACGGTGAGCAGGACCTCATGTTTCCTCTGTGTGTGTGTGTTTGAAATGTTAAAGGGATAATTCACCCCAAAATCTAAAATACTTGTTGTGCTGTTCATCCATCTGGACAGTTTGTGTGAGTTGCAGAGTTTTGGAGACGTCTGTCTTCTCTCCACTATAATGGAAGTTTATGACACTCGGCTTGTGGTTCTCAAACTGCTAAAAAAAAAGAAAACAAACACATTTGAAAAATTCAAAACCAGAAATATTTTTCCACAGATCACGATCTGGTTACTGAAGGTTACTCACAGAGCTTGTTGTGAGCAGTTTCTTGCAGGAACTTTGTATCTGAACTTTGTATCTGCAGTAAAATCTACTGAAACTACTTTTTTTTCCTACTAGAATGAAAGTAGTTCCTGTGTGAAACTGCTCATAACAAGCTCGGTGGATTATCTTAAGAAACCATGGTTTCTGGTAAGAGATGCTGGTTTTGGATTTTTCAAATGTGGGTTTTTTTGTTTGTTTTTTTTAGCATTTTGTGCACCACAATCCGAGCGTCATCGCTGCAGCTTTATCTGGATAAACAGCTCAACAACAGGCCGGAGGGAACTGCCCCTTTTTAAAATCCTCCTCCAGCAGCTTCAACAGTTTCACTTCAGCTTTTCCACCAAACTTCACTTCATCTGAAATTTATTTGTGCAGAATTCAAAAGGAAAGATGGAAGAAAGCTTGCAGATGTATTTTCATCCATCAGTTGAAGGGACGGTTCAGCCAATATGAAACTTCAGTCATTATCTCCTCATCCTGCTGATCGAAGGTCAGGTTTAGTTTTTTACTTCACAGGAGTTTCACATGAAAACGTGTTACAGAATCTCTCAAACAGTGGAAGTGAACGGTGACAGAATAAAAACATAAAATGTCTCCATACTGCTCGACTGGAATATTTCACATCTCCTGAAGACTTTGATTACAGCGGATGAGCAGTATGGAGACATTTTCTGTTTTTATTCTGTTGTTTTTTTTTACATCTGAAAACTTGTTTTCATTGATGGCGTGTAAGTGAAACCCGCTGTGGTTCAGAGGACGAGGTGAAGCGAGGCTCCGAGGTGAAGCGAGGCTCCGAGGTGAAGCGAGGCTCCGAGGGGAGCTGACCGTCATCTGAGGGTGTTTTTCACACCTGCAGTTCACTTCATCTCCTCCAGAACAGCAGCATCATCAGGACCCACGAGGGAAAATGAAACCAGAGAGCACAGAGGAAATCAGAAGCACTTTAAGCTAAGAGGGAAAATTAATTTTATATGAATAAACGGTGCTGTACATATCATATTTATTATTGATCAGAGGACATATTTGTCTTGTCTTGTTGATACCTTTAATGTGGAGTTTTTCTGTTGGTAATCGGACTCTGAGTTGTTGGTATGATGACATCTCTGCTGTTTACTTCTGCAGCTGTAAAAGTAAACTTAAGCTTCATTACAAACACGTTTGTTTGCTTCATGGTTACTTTGCTCTTGCAGAAGTTGTGAATGTGTCACTTCCCCCCCGTCTCCTCCTCACAGCTGACTGATCGAGGCTGTGGGGTTTTGGCAGGAAGTCATTTCTTGTAAAAAAAAAAAATCTAAAAGGTAAAATGACAAAATATGTTCTGATGTTTCCTGATATTCACATTTATTCCAACAACACGGACAGCAGGTGGAACAGGTTCTGTAACTTTGGCTCATCTTTACTTCCTGAACACTCAGGCTGCCGTCTGATAGTCTTAAGATTCAACTCATCATTCAGAGAGACGTCTGTAGAGGACAGGACGTCTCTGCATCAACACATTCAGTCATTTCAAAGGTTTTTGACACATTGTGCCTTTAACAAATACTGCACCTCCTGTGATGTGAGAATTGCAGAAAGCCAGATTGTAACGTTGCTAAAAATGTGATTAATTGTGCAGCCCTGTTTGGAGACCTCTCAGCTGACTTGAAGAGGTTCTTCCTGTGACTACGTCACGTTACAGCTGCACCACGTCAGCCGGAGCTGATCGCAGCCGTTCTGCACCTCGACGTGTCCCAGAAGCAGCTCTCCGCTCCGTTCTGCTTCAAATACGTGCTGAGTCTGTTTTTGACGGATGCTCCGTCAGTTAGCACAGAGCAGATCGAACAGGCAGGAAGTCAGACGCTGAACGGGCAGGGAGAATCCAGTTAACCAGTTATCCAGCTGAAAGGCTCTGCTGCTGAATCACTGCTGGTGAGGCTTGTAGCCGTGCGGAGGATGGATCAGAACCGTCTGTTGACATCTGTTAAAGCAACAGTTATGTATGTAAACTAGACTAAACTAGGTGTGTTCATCAGAGCAGACTGGGAGACGGCAGTGAGTTTAATCCAGAGTTTAATCCACAAAATAAGGAGTCGTGATGGAGGAGAACTGTGTGTGTTGTTATCTTATTTTGAAGTTTCCTTCTCAGTGTCTGTGATGAATCTTTTCTTCTGTTTCAGGAGTTCTTTCATTACTCCGTCGGCACCGTCCTCATCTTCATCGCCTCCATCGTCGCCGCCGTGAAGGCTGGAGTAGCTTCAGCGCTGGTGGTCGCATCGGTACGTAACCACGCAGACGCTGAGATGTCTGGGTAAATCTACAGAGGACGGTACTGATGTGACGGGGAAACTCTGCAGGCTTGTTGTCATAGAAACAAATCATAAGATTGTGAAACTTTGATATCTGCTGTCTTAGCTTTTACACTCACACTTTAAGTTTAGAAAGTTGAGAATGAACTTTATTGAAACAATGAGGTTTCAGAAACATTACAGAAACTTCCTCAGTCTGAAATCTTATCTTAGTTCAGGATGACATGTAAGATGTTTTTGTTTCATCTGTGATTGGAGGATTTTTCCTCTTTGGAACTTAAGAAAACACCAGCAGGACATTTCTCTGTAATGAGGCTCTGGGGGAGTGAAACAGCTGCGTATAAAGTATGTTTGCTTCAGGTTTAACCTCTCCCACTTCCTCCCCGTCCTCACCACAGACACGTTTCTCTCATTTTTAACAGGACTCAGCAGGTCAACAGTACATGTCATGTAGAAGTGGTATAAATCACCTGAAAACTGGAACCTGAAGGTCAAGTTCTGAGCTGGTTTTAACCTGCACCCTGACCGATCCAACCACAGGTGGCCCGCTCTGTCACTTCTCACCTGGCACTGCGATGTTATTACAGTATACCAGGGTGTTAAGAACTGATACTGAGATGCTGTATTGTGGTGTGCAGTTCACCAGGGGTCAGTCTGTGCACGGCAGTGCAGCTGAGCAGACGAACATATCTGTCAGAAAAAGAAGAAACATGATGTTTTTGGAATAAACTTACAGCAGTAACTAGTTAAGCTAATTAAAAAGGAGAAAAATGTCTCTGCCCCTGTTGGATTCAGTCCAGATGATAAAGAAAAGCTAACAAACAGGTCAGAGTAGCGTTTCGTCGTGAGTATGTAACTTTAGCATCTCAGAGGGAGAGGGGCAGACTAATTACTGGTGACAGAGTTACGGTGCACTGAGCGGAGGGAGAGGTGAGCAGTGAAGTCGTCATTCAGAGGAAATTTACAGTTTAGGTTTGAGTTTGTGAGCAGCGCTTTAACTGTCTCTGAAAAGTTGAGCCTGTCGAGGCCCGATGTTGATAAAACTCTGTCCAAAACCAAACAGAACCCGACCTTCATCAGCATCTTTCAGCCCAAACCCAATGACAGCCTGAGAGTTTACTTAACAAGCTTCCCTCCGTGTACCAAACAGTCTGAGTTTTCAGTGACCGGGACAACACGTGCAGGGAACTGGAACTGACGGTGACTGAACTGAGGAGAAATAAAACTGAGCAAATAAATATAGAACAGCCCGAACCTGACGTGAGTCTGTAAAATATGTGAGAATTAAGGCCTGACCCGACCCAAACCTGTCGGGTCCCGCAAATTATAGTAAATTACATTTCTTAGAAAGACTGAAAATCAGAATCGGCAGGTCGGAACCCAGAAAAATCTGAATCAGCCAAGAAAAATGCAACCAGTGCATTTCTAATCATCACACGAGACCCAATTTATGACGTTCCAACACTTTTATGGATCCCAGTATGCAGGAATAACGCGAGACATTTCTTCTATGCAAAATAAGAAACATGTTTTTTGCTCCAACCTGCACAGGATCAGCATGAAGTGGACGTGTGTGTCAAGGGGAGACTCTCATTTTCAATCAGATCTCTTGAAGTGAGACGTCAAGGGACCCCTGACAATGACATGGTTGGCACCAGTGGATTCCTCAGGTCTTCTGGTGTTAAATGATGCCAGTAGATGAGCCTGAGATCTGTACCTGGACCTGACGGGACCCGATGGGTTCGGGTTGGGTCGGGCTTTATTTCTCACATATTTTCACCGGCTGCACTAAATTTATTCATTTATTTATTTGTATTTTTCTCCCAAATTTAGTCGTTGCCAGTTTCAGTTCCCTACATGTACCTCCTCCTGTTTGGTGCGTAGAGGGAAGCTTGTTACGAAAAATGTCGGGCTGAAATATGCTAATGAGGGTGGGGTTTGGGTCGGTTTCGGACAGAATCTTGTCAGCATGAGGCCTCGATGGGCTCAACTTTTCAGGCAGGATTAAAGCACTAACCAGTAGCTTCACTACAGGTCTGACTGAGCCTGCTGGCTGAGGACGTCCCAGCCCCCCGTTCAGTTTATTTCAAACAAATGACATTTGAATCCAAACCCTGTGAGAGTGTTTTTAGTGTCTGTGGTTCCTGAAAGCAGAGGCAGAGTGAGACCTCCACGCTAAAACAAAACCATTAAAATCTCATCAGAATTTTTCCCCCTTCCTCTCCTCCTCCTCCTCCTCCTCCTCCTCCTCCTCCCCATCACTTCCTGCTTCTGTCCGTCTAATTACACAGGAAGTCTTCACTGATATCATTGTTAGTCTGAGGAATCAGTTTCTGTAAAACCTCACATCTCAGCTGCTTCTCCAGATGTCAGAACATCTGTTTTCATCTTCTGTTGTTTCATTAAACTCTGCGGCTTTACAAGAGTCACAGACAGCAGAGTTAAAACATGAGACAGAAAGCGACAGCGTCACTAACTTCATTTTTGTCTGTAAACTGTGATTTGTTGCATTAACACGTTAACACCTTGTTTGTCTGCAGGTGTTTGGGTTCATAGCCACGTTCCTGATGGCCGTCAGTTTGTGGACGTCTTACAGCGTCACCTGTGGCTCTCATCAGACAGGTACGTCTGTTTCACCCAAAAATGTTAATTCAGTCATTTTCTCCTCACCCTCATGTTGATTGAAGGTCAGGTTTAGTTTTTTTTAATCCACAAAACTCTGCTGGAGTTTCACAGGATAATATTGTTACAGAATCTCACAAACAGTGGAAGTGAATGATGACCAGTTTTCAAACATAAAAAACAACAGAATGCTGCTGGTCTGCTGTAATCCAAGTCTCCTAAAGCCCCAACATGCCAAGTTAAGTAAAAAATGTTACTTACACCATGTTTTTAGTTTGAATCTTCAGTGTGACAGCGCGCACGTGTAAGTAAACTTCATGTCGGGGCTTTAGGAGACACCAGACGAGCAGTATGGGGGTTTTTGAACATCACCGTTCACGTCCACTGTTCGGGAGGGGGAGTCTGATGTCTGAGGTTTTCCGTGACACATGAACGCACCACAACACAACACAATGTTTTAGTGACAGTAACAGTTGTAATAACACCACAGATATGTAACTGTAATTCCAAAGAAGTTGTGATTCTGTGTAAAATGTAAATAGAGAAGAAACTTTTCACCTTATATTCAGTAAAATATAAATATCCAGTCATTCTGTTTTCCACTGTGATGCAGCAGCTTTTCACGACGTCCGTGATTTATGAAAACGATCCACTGTGGTTTTACTACTTTGACTTTAGATGAGAGAACTTCAGTCAGTGTGTTTCTGTGAGGAATGCTATCAATGCTAACAGCGCTAATCAGCCGTTAAAGGAACTGACAGGCAGAAGATCCAGATTTCCTGCAACACTGAAGCAACTGTTTCATCAAAGAGTGAAAATCAGACATGTGAGTCAGATTCACATGAGACACATTATTGACTCATTTTTCTTTCTCTTCGCTCCTCTTTTCAATCTGACCTTCATCACTTTGCTCTCTGCTGTTTTTCATCCTTTAACTCTGCTACCATCAATACTTTCTTCCATCCTTGCTTCCTCCCTCTTTCCCGCCTTTCTCCCTTCCTTGTTTCTTCCTTTCATCCTTCCTTCTTTCCTTCCTTCTTTCTTTTGTCCACACCCTCCCTCCTTCCTTCATTCCTCCCTTCCTTTGTCCACATTTTCCTTTCATTTTTAATTTTTTCTTCCCTCTTTCCTTTCCTTCCTCTCTCCTGTCCTCCTTCCTGTCTTTCCATCCTTTTTCCTCCTGTCCTTCCTGTTTCCATTCCTCCCCTCTGTCCTTCCTTCCTTTGTCTACATCTTCCTTTCACCCTTTTTATTTTTTCCTCCGTTCTTTCCTTCCTTCCTCACTTCTTTCCTCCCTTTCTTCCTTCCTTTCATCCTCACTTTCTTCCTTCCTCCCTCCCTTCCTTCCTAACTCTCTCCCCCACTTCCTTCCTCACTTCCTTCCTTCCTTTGTTCCTTTCTTCCTCACTTGCTTCCCTCTTTCCTTCCTCCCTGTGTCCCTTCCTCTCTTCCTCCCTTCCTTCCATCCGTTCTCCCACCTTCCTTCCTCACTTGCTTCTTTCCCCCCTTTGTTCCTTCCTCACTTCCTTCTTTCTCCTTTCCTTCATTCCTTCCTTGTTCCTCCCTTTCTTCCACACTTGCTTCTTTCCTTTGTTCCTTTCTCCCTTCCTCCTTCCCTCTGTTCCTTCCTTCCTCACTTGCTTCCCTCTTTCCTTCCTCCCCGTGTTTCTTCCTTCGTCTCTTCCTCCCACCTTCCTTCCTCACTTGCCTCTTTCCCCCCTTTGTTCCTTCCTTCCTCACTTCCCTGTTTCTCCTTTCCTTCCTCGGCTCCTTCCTCCCTCCTTCCTCCCTCACTTCCTTCCCTTCCAGGTGCGGCGGTGTAATAAGCGCTCTGTCATGAAGGAACCAGGCGGCTGTGTCAGCAGTTTGCTGTGTCCTGGTCAGTTTTCTGCCTAGCAACCACCTGGATAACGATGGTGATTGGATGATAATTCGGAGGTAACGGAGCGGAGCTGAGAGGACAGTAGTTACAGTATTACTCAGATGTCCAGAATACTTTTCTCATTGACGTCACATTCTCATGTTAAAGGTGCTCAGTGTCACATTTTAATCATCAATATATCAGAAACACATTTAATAGAATCAATGAATGACACCGCGGTGCAAACAATCAGTCACATGCTATTGTTGTCACGACTACATTTCCCATCATCCCCGCTGCTTCCTGTCCTGACCCCCCCATCTGAGATTTAGGGAAGATTTTTGAGGAAAGTTGAAGTCGTGTTTGCTCTGAAACAACAGCGCCCTCTTCCTGTCGTGTGCCATAAAGCAATCCAGATGTTTTTCCCTCAAAAAACCCCTCACCTGTCTGAGTGCAGCCGCAGTCACGCGTCTCTTTGTTACGTTTCCTCGGTGGTTTTCAGGACCTGCAGCTTGATTTGCTCGATTTGTTTCATCCATTCCAACCTTTTTTATTCTACTTTTAAAATTCCTCGAGCTCAGTGGAAGCAGTCAGGACCACGGATGTCTTTTTAAAAATCACTTTTCTTAAAAGCCCAGCGATGAAATGATGCACAGTTTAGCCCTTTTAGCCTGCTATGCTAATGTTTGCTAGCATACTAAAATATCAGTGTGCAGATATTCTCCTCATTCTAGTGTGCTAACAAACATTAGCAAGCTAATGTTTTACAGAAAACAACTTGCATGCTAATGACTTTGTTAGCATGCTAAAACATAACTCAGGGGCTAATACTTATGTGTGCTAATAAAAAAAACAGCAGCATGCTAAAACTCTATGTAAATTGTAACAGGAAACATTAGCATGCTAACAATGCAAACGAAGAAGAAAAAATAAGAAGTGCTGCGTCTCTGCGATGAATCGAGAACAGGGGTGTCACCATTCTCAAAATCCAGGATCCGATTTGACTTTGGATTTTTAAGGTCACGATTTGATTCACTTTGCGATTTGAACACAAAATTTTTCAGCTCAGAGTTTTTACTCGTAAAGAGCAACAGGTCATTTACATTCTCAAACTATTCTTTAAAAAGTTAAGCTACATGGTGTCACGTGTGATATTAGTTCTGCAAAATGATCTGCTGTTGTGTAAAATGCTGCTTATCACAGATAAACACTGCGCTAGCTGTTAGGTAACCGTAGCAACGATGGACAGCGAGGGTCAGTCGGAGATCTGGCGAGCTACGCTGCGTCGTCTCTTTAAGTTTCTTTTCCCCACACATGCAGTGGACATGAGCAAGTAGACGGAGGTGGAGAGAAAAAATACTTTCAATCCATTTTTGATTCAGAGTTGAAATTGTGACACCCCTCTGTGATAATCTGGGTTTTTGTTACTGTCCGCAAATCTCACGTGCACGACCAAACCAACAGTGAACTGATCTCCAAACAGCTGCACCTGAAATACTCACCAGAACACCAAGTGAGGATTAATCCGCCGCTGAAAATAGTCCCCAACAACTGCCTGCTTACAAATCCTCCTGTTTGTCTGATAGAAGCTACAGCGAGTAAAAATAAAATGAAACAAGGGCTGAATAATTAAAATAATATGTATATATTGTGATTATTTTGGCTCTTATTAGAGTGAATTTTAATTTTTACATTATTCTAATTTTAAAGGAAGGAATCGTTATAAAATCTGATGTGTAGGTCAGGACGTCCCTGTAAATATTGCGCCCTGCCCTGAAGATTTCAATAAAATTTTAAACTATATATTAATGAAATGTGACTTCTGTAGGAAGCAGAGGGCTCAGAGCTGAGAGCCACAGACAGGAAGTCAGACATGTTGGTTTAAATCTGCACGTGAGGTTTGCTGACAAGAATTAAAAACAGAAAAAACTCCTTCAATCATTTTCCTGCTGTGTGTAAAATACTGTGCATTGATTTCAGATATTAATGGTGAAATAACCGTTAACTTTCACTAAAGTGAAGTAAATCCTCCCTCGTCTGTGTGGGGCAGTGACTCACATGAAGCATCACATTAACCTCCATCAGTGAGTTCAGTTTGTCTCACAGACAGAAACTGTGCGACTCGGTGCTTTTAAACAACAAACTGTTCAACATTTGAAATTCAATTCTGAACTTCCTGCACTCAGAAAGCACAGCAGCAACACGTTTACATGATGCCAAAAACAGACGGCGGTGTGGAAATCTGTTTACACGGAGTAATAAACATAAAAATAAAACATGTACAGATTAATAAAGCAACAAATATTAATTCATAAAACAACATTTAATGTACAGATTGTATGTACAGGTTTATATGTACATGTGGAGTAATGAAACACATGCACAGATTAGAAATAATAAAATGTTCAAACATGCGTACGGATTATTAAACTTATGCATCAGTTTATAAAACGTCCATTCTGATAAATAAAATCTACACACAAGTCAGTAAATATACATTATTAATATTAATATACTGAATTAAAATGAATCAACATTGTTTGCACAGATAAAAAGAAAACAAACAAACATTATGTTCAAATTTTGAAACAACTTCTGAAACAAACATCAGATGAACAAACTTTGAAATAATGCAGCATGTAATCCTCGTAGCCGACAAATGAAAGCACAGACTAATAAAAACATCAGAAAATAATGAAAACACTGTAAAATCTGTGATCTTTGCACTAAAAAGAAAACGAGTCACAGCATGTTTCACAGCTGTTAAAAAGCACAAGCTGGATCTGAACGTCTCAGATCACCTCTGTCCTCTTCATCCCTGCATGCTTCAGTGTTTTCACTGTTGGTCTGACTTTGATTATTAATCGGTGCTTTCATTTAGTGATCATTAACGTTTTTATTGATCTGTGCGCACAGATTTCCACATCACATGATCTCCAGCTGTGTAGTTCTCTGACCAATCAGAGGATCTGTGCCATTCAGCAGAAGTTCACAATAAAACTCCAGTGGATTCAAACGCAGTTTGTCTTTTAGTTCTACAAACATTTCTGATGAAGTGATAAAGTTTCCTGCTGCAGACTGAAGAAGACAAAGATCACATGTTAGTGTCACATGATCGTTCCTCTAAAACCAGCCGGAGGTTTGATACCCAAACTGAAACCGTTCATCAAATATTGTTTCTTTTCACACTAGAAACAAAAATCCAGAGTTTTCTGGAGCTGTAAAATTAACTGATTCATTGAATTAATAACCAAGTTTTTTGACAAATGATTCATTGATGATCTTTTGAGTCATTTTTCAAATAATCAAAATGATCTGATTCACTGACAGTCATCAACATCATCAGTTATTAACATCAGTAATATTCATTAACCGTCATTAAAGGTCATTGAAAGTCATTATCTGACTGGTATTAACCCTCATTAACAGTCATTAACAGTCATTAATAGTTATTAACAGTCATTAACAGTTATTAACTGTCATTAACAGTTATTAACATCATTAATAGTCACTAACTGTCATTAACAGATTAATCAATAATAATGAAAATAAGTATTTCAGGAAAGACTTGAAAAAGTGGCAAGAATGTGACAGGATTAATTATTAATTATAATTATTAATAACATCAAGAATCTTATTTGTCAAAATAAATCTTTCACTTCGTTTTGAATGAAAATACCTTCATGTTGGAACAGTAGTTAACTTGTTACGAGTTTGACTTTTCAGTAAATAAACGTAATAATAATCTGAGTCAACACGTGAACCGACTGAACTTTTAGTCTGCGTCATTTATGTTTAAATTTGTACAAGTCGCCGTGTTCACAGCAGGTGTTACGACGTGTCTCAGGTGATCTGACCGCAGGTGGGCAGATCTGAGTACAGGTGTGTGAACTCGCCCAGGACACGTTGAGATCAGATCGTTCAGACCACGTTCAGAGGCGGTCTGAGCCGCATGTGACCACGTTCGTTTAGTAACGTGTATGCGAACGTGTCCTGGTTCGCTTTGAAGCGGCGCAGCAGTGAGCAGTACACTGATATCATGTCGGTATCATGATATCAGACCAGACTGTGTAGAGATACTCGTGTACGATACTCTGACCTCGAGAGATTTTTTGATATTCAATAGTTTGTTAACCAGCCACACATGAGAGCAGGTCTCATATTTGATTTTGGATCATTATATCCTGATCTGTCATTAGTGATGAACTTTTAAATAATAAACAGTTCGAGCTGTTCTGTTTTCTCCTGAAAACGATCCTGCAGGATTTCAATCATTTCTATCCACTAACACAGTAACATCAAGTCTAATCAGTCGGCAGGATTTTATTGTGAAAGTCTTCTTGCATACAGACGAGTGAAGTGAGACACCAGGAGGTCACAGAGACGAAGGTTAAGACCTGGTGTGAACAGGCTCAGAGCTCGTTTTATAGCAGGTAGCTAACCTGTGGAACGTTTGCCTCTGGAGAAATGTTTGTAGAATTAAAAATCACTCTGTTTAAATCTGGGTGCTGGAGGACAGAAGGTTCTGACTCTTCCTGCCATTTCTCGTCACAAAACTCTGGATGGTGTGAAACTAAACGTTAATCCTCAGATTACTGCCTTACTGTTGATCAGATGCCAAAAATAAACTTAGTGTGATGCTTCAGATTTTTACTGAATGTGTCCTTACGTTTCCTCTGAAGCTGCTCCGACCACAGAATGAAGGATTTATGTCTAATCTGATTAAAAATCGAATGTTTCACTTTGACCATGTGGAGTTTAGGTTTACTGGACAAACTACGACAAGCTAACAGATAATTATTAGATTATTATCTTTCTTCTGGTGCGTCCCTGAAAACCCCGACACGCTGTGTGATAACTGAGACTTTCTGCTTCTCTGAAAACACGAGACGTAAATGTGACGTGTGGACCTGTAGGCGTCCTCCAACATGTCTCCAGAAAGAAGTATTGAACTATTGATTGTCCGTATTTTCAGGCCTGAACGAGGCGACTTCAGTCACACTGTGAGATCGACTATTGGTCGCAACGTGTCAGAAACTATAATGTTCAAGTTTTGAAACATTTCAGACGAATATCTGTCAAACAAAAATGCAAAATGTTGTAAAATCTGACTGAACCCAACATCAGGGCCAGAATGATGCTGGATACCATATTAATACCATTGATACCATATTAATGAGTAAAGAAAATACTGGTACTGAATATAGAATAAATTAAATCATCCCTCAGAAGTGAAGCACTGAACACTGTAATGTACTGGAGGCAGGATGTTTTACAGTTTATCAAGAAACCTTTTTGTCCAAAATGACAGAACCAGTATTTTTAATATAATTATATAAGTAGCTATAAATCAAAACAAAACAAAACACACAAATCAAGCCAAATATACATAAACATTAAAGGTGAATTAAGAAAAAGCATCAAATATACACAGAATGCTGATTGTGACGGGACGCAGAACAAGTTCAGAAATTAAAAAACTTTAAAACAAACCAAAACGTTTAATAAATTACACATATTTCATTTATATATAAATCCTTAAAGAATTAGAGTTAATTTAAATTAGAGTCCTGGTATTAATCATTTTTAAAGGTTTTAGTTTTTTTGGTAGGACATGATTTGTCCCAATTCTCGAGATTCTCAAGGTGAAACTAAATTAAAAGTAGAAAATAGTCAAACAGTGAGAAAATCTGAATCGAATCACGACGTGTGAAGACATTCTTACTCAAAATCCGAACTTTCCGAGGCCACCGTAGCTTCTCCTTCACTCTTGGAAGGGGAGGGTGACGCGTATGGTTCAGTTGGTTGCAGTCTACAACGTCACCACTAGATGGCATCAAACCCACCGTACTGGTCTTTGTTCTGAGGGGCAGCGAGGCATCAGTGGATCAGATCGTGACAGTGTGTTTTACAAACCAGCCGCGCGGGAATACGAGTCACGATACGGCGACACGTTACGCAGCCTGATTAGACTGAAAATCTCGTAGAAACGTGACTCTGCGAAGTTTCTGAACGTTCTTTATCGTCTCTTAACGTTTGTCTCACAGCGTGATCTCGAAGCACAACCAAAGATTTCACCGCTCGTCTTTATTCCACCGCGTGTCGGGGTTTTACGGAGCGACGCCGTCTTAAAACGTTGCTGCATTTCGCTTTTTTATTTTTATTTTAATTTTATTTTTTTCTCTGTGATGGTCCAAAATGTTCACGTATGCTGTGTATATGCTGCTTCACTGTACTGTATTTTATATTT
>JAJHUR010106570.1:0-11212 GCA_027495735.1 Lutjanus campechanus
TAATTTTGTTTACGTCTCCTACCTGTGTGCCTGCCGTTAGTGTGCGAGTGTGTGTTCAGCGTCGCTGTGCTTGTGTGTGCATGTGCAGAGCTCCTACCAACTGACAGAGAGGTAAGCTGCGTTAATTGGTACTCTCTGATAACATCGTAGTTTTTGGTGCAATAAGTGTGATATAGAGGGTTGACAATTAAAAAGAGGTAGCGATTTCATCAATTTATCCCTGGAGATACCTTCACAGCTAGCAGAGTCAACCAAAAAAAGTAGCAGAAAATGGGTCGTCTACCAAGATAAAAAAATATATATAAATACGCCGTGCACATACAAATAAAGCTCAGCATATGCATCATAAAGAGCCTGTGATAAAATATAGAGAGTTGAAAATTCAAAAGAGGTAGCTATTTAATTAATTAATAGTAATCCTAAATATTATTAGTAGTCGTCTTTTTTTCTTCTTCTTTATTTCTGTATTTATTTATTTATTCTCCTTTGCTTCTGTTAATTAATGAACTTAATTTATTTATAATTTTATTTTTTCATTATTGTCGTCTTTACCACTATCATCATCATCATCATCATTATTATTATTGTTAGTATTATTATTATTATTGTTGTTGTTGTTATTGTCATTATTACCATTACTGTAGTGGTCATTGCTACTTCTATGATTTTTATTTCTTTTCTTTCCTAGAATTCTGGGTAGGGTGGGATGGGGAAGGAAAGTGTCGCCCTGTTCTTGTTCTGGCACACCGGTTCCTAAAAAGCAGGGGAAAACCACTGGGGAACGCATTCCTGTAATTTCAAGCAGATTTTTATAATGCACTGGTTCCCAATAAAAAATGTGTGTATAAAAAATAGCAATACTAAATAAATGAACAAATGCATATAATTAGCGACCTTGTAGCTGCCAATCAAACTATAGTTTGACTGACAGTCCAGTGATCAGAAAATGGAAGAAATATATCTAAAACTAAAAATTATTCACAGGTTATACGCTGAAATCAAAGCCTTTAAAATATAAAGAGTCACACTGATTTCTCAACCATCTAAATATTCAGTGATACATGTAGGCTAGTAGTCAATTAATAACAGATTTATCTCTTTATAATTAGAGCTTTAATGAGAGGTGTATAGTGTCTGTCACCCCTCAAGGATTTTGCCCACGGGCCCTGCAGCTGCATGGTCTCGCGACCCTGACGGCAGCTGCATGGTCTCGCGACCCTGAGCGGTACCTCAGAAGATTCAGTCGTCGACAGCGGCCAGATCTAAGAGAACGTAAGTAATATACATTTGCACATTTTACTGGATTAAAACAACATTTCTGTAATTAATTAACTGCTATATTACTACAGGTATGTACTGTATGAATGTAATAAAGAAATGAGTCGTCTCCTAACTAGACTGGAGCAATTTCACAGGGTAATAAGACTGTAATAGCCGGTACCAGCAGCGGAGTATTAAGAAACCGTTAGCCGGCATTAGCTAGCAACTAGCAACTAACAATAGTTTTCATCATCAATCGAGCTATAAATCTATTACTGTCTTGATTAACGAAATAAAGTGTTTTTGGTTGTTTTGTTGTTGTTGTTTTGGCTTCATCAAATATCCTACAAAGGTGAAAAATGTATAGTCAAATCAGAGGCGACACACTTAAATATTGTGGTTTCTTCACAATCCCAAAACTATTCACTTCACTGTCTTTCAGGACTTCAGAAACTAAAATTATTCACAGGTTAGACGCTGAAATCAAAGCATTTGGACATTTTTCAAAAATGTGGATAGTCAAGTCAGAGGTGACGCACTCAAATATCGTGTTTATATAAATATGTTTGTTTAATGACAACTATTAGTTGCCAGGCATGTTGAATAAGGATTACCTACTGACAAATGTAAGGCTGGTTTAGACACTGTCGCTAACAACAACTAGCGCTCAATGCTAACTGCTTCTGTGACCTGACTTTAATGCCAGAACATTAACAAGTGACAGACAGGCTACAGTTACTTTAGCGTCTTACCTGCATAGTTTTAACTTGCATAGCTTCAGTTGCTCACATGCACCAGGCATGCATGCAGCCGCATCACGCAAAATACAAATACTCCTCTGTCTGTGTGCAAGGCCGAGATGGTCCCTCTGTCTCTCCTGTCTGCAGCGCAGTGCACTACTTCGTTTGTTTAAGAGCAGGCTATAAATCAATGTGAAGGGTGCATGGCGCCTCCTAGTGTACAGAGTGTGCAATATCATGACTTTTGCAGTATGTAACATTTACTGGGCTTCATGAGCAGAAATGAAATATGTTATAGAATATGTTATACATATTCAATTTCTGTCTTATGACCTGCAAACAACAACAATGAAATACAATTTCTAACATAATCTACATAAATAAATATAATCACTTTACAGACTAGATGGGGCAAATGTTAAAGGCATAAAAGCATGCTTAAGTGGTTAACATGTTATTGTGTATTTATTGTTTGATTAAATTAATGAGTCTCTGTGTTTCTGTTCTGTTGTTTCAGAATGGCACAAGCTGCAAAACAGGCGTGATTTGGAACGGAGACGGTGACAACTCCTATGAGAGTGAAAATAATCTCAATGATAAATAAATCGAGGGTTGCACATTGGAACATAAGCAATGGAAAGGCCAAGCCACATTCGATACATACAAACACAACTGCTGCTGTGTCAGACGGCACAAAAATATTTAAGTTTGTTTTATTCAGCAATCTTGCAGCTGCTGTTCAAGAAGGAAACACCTATATATTCAAAAACTACAGCCTGGCGTCGCGTGCTGAGAACACACTTTTGTGTACAAAAAGTACAAAGATTTATTTGTGTGCAGCACTTGAGGTTAGCAAAGAGCTGGAGGAGGAGGCCCGAGAATGGCTTCAGCCACCCTCAATCTACACAGCCCTCACTGACGTCACCAAACCTGATGATAGGTTTATCAGTGTGCAGGGCACAATTACTCATGTAAGTTTCTGGAGATGTACATAACACACTCAAATTCTACATTAGAATTAAAAGTCTTGCATTCTGATTAAAACATATATATACAGTAACAGTACATAACTTTGACAGTCTATGCATAATCCTTTCCAAAATTATGTTGGAGAAGACAGACATCTGACAATCTATATCTCAATCTCAATAGCCTTCTCTTTCTCTCTCTCTCTCTCTCTCTCACACACACACACACACATGCACACATGCACACACAAACACACACACACATTAAAAAAGTCCTTTTAATTTAAAACACATTAATTATGGATAACACACTATTGAAAAAACTTTATTATACTGCATGCAATTTTTAATGTCTTTTCTCTGTCTTTTGTAGCTGGATCCAGTCCAAGAAATGTTCCCACCGGAGGGCACAGGATACCCTCTGCGCTATTTCCCGCTAAAGGAAGTATGGAATGATTATAATTATGCTCCTTTCCCATATGCAGCACAATTCTTGCTTTTTGAATTTAATGATTGTTTTGGTAAAAATCATACACACTGAAATAATCACATTAATGTAGTTAAATATAAATGAATGTGTCACAATCACATTGTGGTAGGAAGTAAACTGTTTTTATTAGTTTTTTCTAATTGCTTACATACTAAAATTGTAACTAACACATATTTGGTGAAACCTGACACCCAAGCAGCAAAACCTCAACCCTGGTCTGCAGAAATGTAAGCACACTCTCAGCCTCATACCTTTTGCAAAACACTACACACAGTGTTTTTCAAATCACTAAACACACTAATATCATGTCACTGCTTTGCCCTTTCAAAACACTGCCTTTCAAAATAAAACACAATTCAAACAATGGATCAAACACAGAGAACAGAGAAGTGTGTGTGGTGATTTGAAAAAGTGTTTGGTATTTTGCAAAAAGTGTGAGGCTGAGAGTGTCCTAGTCCTGCAGATCAGGGTTGAGGTTTTGCTCCTTGAGTGTCAGGTTTCACTAACTGTTATTCAAAATTTTAGTGTGTAAGCAATTAGAGAAAAAAAAAATATATATATATACATATATAAATCTTTTTTTTTTTTACAGTTCCACCTGCAATTTTTGGCAATGATTGATAAAAAATTGTGAGGCTGTGAGGTGTAAACTTTGTTCGGCTTCTAAAAGGGGGACATGCCGGAAAAAGTTTCAGAACCACTGGCCTAATTATCTCCAATAAAACCCAGAATTTTCATAACAAAGTAGAAATGTTAAACGTGTTTTAGATTGAGAAGTGTCTAACTGGTTCAAACAGATTCAGATTGTATGAAGCATATGTGTGCTTAGGGTGGTAAAGTTGTGTTTTTACTAGTGTTTCATTTTGCATGTCCTTGTATGCATGGTTGTGTGAATTGTGTGTAGTGTTTTGGCAAAAGGAGCCCTGTTTTCAAAATTTTCAAAAAGCAATTGTAATATACTGTATTGCAGGACAGAAAAGAGATGAAGGTGGCTCTGTGGCGGGAGGCCAACCTGAAGGAACTTGAAGTGGGGATGCCGGTTGCATTAAGCCATATGAGAATAAAAAATGGAAGCCCACATGGATTGTCAATCCATTCATCTAACCTCACCGACATCCAGGCAAGTAAATGACATCATGTATTGTGCTGATTCCCCCTTTGGCACTGACATCATTCAGTAGTGCATGCAGTAATAACTAAATCATCTCTTCATTCTCTATAGAGGTTCTCGGGACAGATGGATATTTCAGTCGTGGGCATCCGGGAGGAGGGAGAGACAGTTGAGGTGCTTGACACGGAAGACATTCCCTGTGTTGTGTCTAAGGCAGTGTGGGGCACAGCCTTTGAAGACCTGCCTTCGGTGGTCGGCAAGAAGATAACCTTGTCCTACAGTGATGGAGTCGTGAATGAGGTCTTTTCAGTCCTCGACTGAAAAGAACTCGACCTCCTGTCCACCTGTCCTCCTGTTCTCTTCTCCTGTCCTCCTAATCCAATCTCAATTGTTCTAAAGGGAGAGCCAGTTATATCTTAGTTTGTTTGTTCCCCAAATTAATGTGTGTTTTTTTTTTTTTTTTTAAAAAGTTCATTGTTGACCCAGTTTTAAATGACAGCCATTTATATGTTATATGTTATATGTTCATTGTTGGCTGAATAATATATATTGTAATGATCTGAAAGAAATACCTACTATTACACTGATCTTATCCCAATCTGTGTGAGTGTGTGTGTTATTGAGAGATAAGACAGAAACAAAGGCACTCATTTGGAGATAAAAGATGAGGAAAGAGTTCATCTGCGTACAGGTACACTTCACAGTGAGAGTGCTTAAATAATTCATTGTCAGGATTAGGTGAAGACTTTGAAATAATGACACGCTTGGTATGATATATGAAGACAAGAATGTAAATAAATTGCACACCCTAGCCCAGTTCCAGGTGAAAGATGGGTATGAGGTATGAAAATTAAATATAATGTCACATATGATCATATGAGTAAATATGAGCATTATAGCTCAATACCTCACTAACCCTAACGTAGGTCATGTGACCTATAGGCTCAGAATCAGTGTAGGACAGTAGATCTAAGCCTGGTCACACACCTCTTTTTTATTGCATTTGAACACATTTAATATTTATTATGAATTTTTAATACCAATCATAATGTAAATATGAGTATTCTTCATGATTGCTTTGAGGTATATAGAGAAAGTACACAAATACTATAAACTTTCCAATCACTGCATAACACTGATGCTGCAGACTAAAAATATTTATCTCAAATTTTCAGAAATTTCTCATATTTTTTAAAAATAAAATCTTAGTGATACGTTTAAGACTCATTTTATTTTGAAAACCGGAAGTTCACACGCTCTTGTAAGTTAGCGCTGACTGACGTGACCGCAGTATTTTTACGTAAGGGATCATTTAGATGACAAAAAGATATTGACAAACCCACAAGATTATTCATGATTGCTTTGAGGTATACAGAGGAGGTAAACAAATATTATAAACTTACCAATCACTGCCTAACACTGATGCTGCAGACTAAAAAATATTTATCTCAAATTTTATTTTTCAAACACAGTTTAAAACTAGCGTTTCCTGGTGTTGTTGTGATAATGTATCGTCAATACGTACTACATAATATCTCAGTCACCGACCTTGCTGAAGAACTATATATGGGAGAATAGTCCATTGTTGCGTAGGGTAGCGGTTAGTGATTCAAACTTTTAACTTACGGACGCGAGTTCGCGACCTGCTTTACTCTTTCTTCTTCTTATTTTCAAACGCGGTTCAATTTTTAATACCTGTCATGATGTAAATATGAGCATTATAGCTCAATAACACTCAATAACACATTTAATATTATTTATAATGTAGTTCTCATATTTTTTAAAAATAAAATCTTAGTGATACGTTTAAGACCCTCATTTTATTTTGAAAACCGGAAGTTCACACGCTCTTGTAAGTTAGCGCTGACTGACGTGACCGCAGTATTTTTAAGTAAGGGATCATTCAGATGACAAAAAGATATTGACAAACCCACAAGATTATTCATGATTGCTTTGAGGTATACAGAGGAGGTAAACAAATATTATAAACTTACCAATCACTGCATGACACTGATGCTGCAGACTAAAAATATTTATCTCAAATTTTATTTTTCAAACACGGTTTAAAACTAGCGTTTCCTGGTGTTGTTGTGATAATGTATCGTCAGTACGTACTACATAATATCTCAGTCACCGACCTTGCTGAAGAACTATATATGGGAGAATAGTCCATTGTTTTCTAAGTGTGAGCGTGGGGTAGCGGTTAGTGTTTCAAACTTTTAACTTACGGACGGGAGTTAGCGACCTGCTTTACTCTTTCTTCTTCTTATTTTCAAACGCGGTTCAATTTTTAATACCTGTCATGATGTAAATATGAGCATTATAGCTCAATAACACTCAATAACACATTTAATATTATTTATAATGTAGTCACATATGATTACGTTCAAAAATGGCAGTTATTCATTCTAACAAACATTCAAATATTCTGCATAATTCAAATATTATATTTTCATGTCAGCTATTCAGTTTAGCGTCAGCTAACATTCAAATATTCAAATCATTCAAACTTTCTTGTATTCAAGACAGCATCGCAGTGTGGCTTCAGCTTGAAGCGTTCACACCCGCAATTTCTTCAGAAATTGCTTTTCTAGTTTGAAAAACTATCTTAAATTGTATACATACATATATGGTAAGCTCCTGACTTACCAAGTAAAAGTCCTGACCACAGAACTGACAGAGGCAGAAAGTACTTTAGAAGCTTGGGGATAAAGGTGGAACAGTAGTACCAATTTGGCTCTCCCTGTGTGTACAGTGGTGCCTGCTGGATGACTTCCTTAAAATGCTGGTCAAATGGCATTGGGCTTGATTCAACCTGTGAGAGACACAATTATATTCATGTCACACGTGTCATTTGTTCATGTATTGTGGTATTTGGAGACAGCACCTGTCATTCCTTAGAACATCATGTTTCTGTGCTCCATGCAGTTGTGTAGGCCTATATGTTGACTGAATGGCTCGCAATGTCAATGCATCAATATGTCACCCTAACCCAAACAACAAATAGTCCATTCAACATCTATGAAAGAAAAATTAACACCAGTAACTTCTTCCAAACACACATGGCCAAAGACCTAAACAATCCACAACTCAACACACAAAAACTAAACAGGTAAATTTTACATTCCCAACAGGATAACTTACCACGTAGTCTTCCTCTGTTATGTCAGTGTCATTAATGACTGGCTGTGCAGTTGAGGTGAGAACTGCTTGGAGGTTTTGAAAATGTTTTTCAACATTTTCATCACTGGTGGGACTGGAGAACAGTGTAGTGTACAGTGAGTGTAGCCTGAGTCATCAGCCCGAGCACATGCATACAGAGGAGATAGTGTTTTCCAGCACTGTGGATAAGATTTTTATAAATAAATATAAATATTGCAAATACTGCACCATAATGATAATAATTAAATCTAAATCATATTAAGTAGAAGGCATCACTCACTGTTTTTTGCGGAGGTTCTTGGCATTTTTCATAACGTGACACGAGCACCGATAGGATTGGAAGATCAATTGTATTATTCTTCCCTTGTCCTGTCACGATGTAATAGTATTGTGTGAGGCGCTCTGTGAGACTCAGGCCACACAAGTTTTGTGCAATGGACTGCATTAAAACTGCTGAGCCATCACATATGTACATCGCAGGTCTTTTTTGAATTTTTGTCCCATGAAGTTTCACACAGTCTGTGATGAAACTGATGCTGTTGTATGTTCTGCGGTCACAAATGTAGCTACAGGCACTGGGGAGCAGCCTTTCAGGGGATGTCTTACTACAAGTTCATAAATGTAAAATGGTGAACTCTCTCCTTTGGCCTTTTTCACTACGCTGCCTGTTGCGTCCAAATATACTATATCGCTTTTTGACCGTTGATGGAAGAGATGGATTGTCTTCTTGGACCAGAGCATCATTCCTTTCGGCTGAAGAATAATTTTTTGTATCAACTTGTCCTCTGTGTCTTTTTCTTGTTCGGACATCAGTTGCATGCTGATCCCTCTCTGAATAGCTGATGGTTTTCAAAACTCCTGGGGTTGGCACCTCATCCCTGCATCCAGATTTGACAACATGCTCCTCCAACTTCATTAAGCTTTCTAGATGAAGGCGCCTTGGAAGCTTTGAGCTTAGTTTCTTTGCAATTTTATCTCGGTCATCTGCTCTAATTGGCCTTCTCTTGAGCACGTCCGATCTGTGCCGCACCATTTCCCCCTTGAAAAAGACCTGAGCCTTGAGTGAGGATTCACTTTCCACTTTGACCTCCACCTGGACACCACACTCCTTGAAAAGGCATGTTCCAGAGCAGGTAAACACAGGGCAGTTTTCTTAGATCCTATTGTTTTGACACTGTGCCGCTTGAATGCAAAAGAGCAGAATGGGTGCACGCTTCTTATGCCTTTTGCAATTACATTAGTCCAGTGTAAAGTTTTGAATTGCCTTTTGTGTTGCTTTCGTCTGAGTTTAGTCCAATCAGTGCTTGAAATAAAAAAAAAAAAACACGGCTCATCGGGCAACTTATGAGTGAGGAAGTGGTGTCTTTCAGCATTCTTTTTTGATGATGTAGTGGAGGCACTGCTGGTATTCTGCAAACAAGTAAAAAGAATTAACAAATTGTTTCATAAAGGACTCTAAATACAATAAAAGCATTTGAAGCAGTCACTTTAAATTGTTTTCAAAAATAAAAGATATACATCTATGATGTATATCTTAAAAGGAATAGCTATAAAGTTGATGTACCTTCTGTTACTTCATGTATTTACTTTCAAATTGTTTAAATTTTACCTCTTCTCTGTCATCTGTTGAGGAGTATTGAGGGTTATGGCTGACTTCCAGCAGGGAAACAGAGCTGGCTGAGTCAGACTCTGGGCCATTTTTGGAATCTGCGCTGCTCACCTCAGTTTCCCAGCTAGATGGGCCTGAATTGGTTTCATGCGTTGCATCTGTTATTAACTCTTCCACCAGAGGCACAGGGCTGGATGATTCTGTTTCATATGAACGTACGTTACAGTTGTTTGTCATCCTGTGTGTTTTCCCTTTCTTTTTCACTTGCCGATCTGGTCTGGTCTAAGTTCACCTGTTCACACTCTTCCTCATCATCCCTGTCTTCATTTGTTCTGTCAGACGTCTCAAGCTTTTCTCTTCCACTGACATCTCCTCCTACACATAAACATTTTCAAAAAGCCATTAATCAAATTCTACAGTTGGATGTACCTTTAATCTTTACAATGAGACAAAAAAAACCTAAACATCATTCAACAGTTTGTTAAAATAACCATGGTGAAATATTCAACAATTCACTGTATTGAAGACTGAAGCCCTTACTATGCATGTAGTCCTAATCCTCAGCATCATCTTGAGCCGTTTTGTATTCATTTTACAACCATTTTTGATATGTTGATATTTTTCTCGTCATCGGGTCGGCTTAAACACCTGCTTGGTGGGGCAGGTGGGATCAGGCTTTATTTTTCAGGCCCGTTGAGAACTCTAGATCTACTTCTTACAACTCTACAGTTACTTTTTAATTGTAACCTACCTTTAAGGACCGCTGTCTGCAGTCCTCTTCTGTCCTCCGTCCAGATGACCTTCAACCATGCAATGTATTTTTGCTACTGGTGTTGAAGACATCCAGTGCGACTGCCAACCACTGCTCAGGTGTCACATTGTCAAACAAATTGTGTTTCATTAGGGTTTTCAAAAGAGCATCCCTACCTCCAGCTAATTGCCAGAGGTCTTGATTCTTGCGCCTTCTGCCTTTCTTAAAACGACCCATCATGTAAATTTATTGACGCCTCAGCCTCAACCTGTATGAGTACTGTGTATTGTTTTTATGGTTGTTGTACATTCGGCATCATTGTAAATGAGGGCTTGCTCTCAATGATTTTTCCGAATTTAAATAAAGGTTTGATGATGATGATGTACCTTTCCTTGAGGTCTACCTTGCTCTAGCCCACTTGGATTGTTCTGGGAGTTCAGCTGCATTAGCGCCATCTACTGGTTTACAACATAGGCTATTGATGATACTTGAAAAGTCTTTTATTAAAGTTTTTTATTGGTATGAATGCTGACTCAGCATTCACAACATACAGTATCATAAGATACTATAATCATACACTGATTTTTAAAAATGAAATAGCTTCCAGGTCTTTTTATTCCATTTTAACATTCTTGAGATTTTTAAAATGTAAATATTTGCATTTCTGCTCAATAGCTTCCAGGTCATGTGACCTAATGACTCAAAATCAGTGCAGGGTCACAGTACTACACTGGCTGGTTGAGATACACCTCTTTTTATTCCATTTTAACACTCTTGATCATCAATTTTTGATATATATCATCTGTTTTTGTCAATAGCCTCTAGGTCATGTGACATAATGATTCAAAACCAGTGCAGGATCACACTGACACGTCTCTTTTTATTGCCTTTCAATAACCCACACTGCATGAAAAGAGGGATTTCTGGATGTGTGTGGCCCCTTACATGTCCGCATATGTAAAGCCCAAGCATTTGCGGTGGCAAAAGTGAAAACTTGGCCCAAATTGTCGCAAATTGACCTGGCAACTGGTCCCCCATGCCCCCCTCCCCTCCCCTACTTAGGAGAGCCTTTAATATGTAAATGTCAGTGATCAGGTCGGGAGCTGCCACAGTCATTTTCA
>JAJHUR010106572.1:936-16998 GCA_027495735.1 Lutjanus campechanus
CCTTATAAGTGATGATAAAATGCTTTATAGTGTGTTATGATTATTGTTATAAAGCATTATGATCATTTATGAGTGTTTATAACTATAGTTATACAGTGCTATAACGTCATTATAACTCATTATAAATATAGTTATAATGCGTTATAGAGATAGGCGTCAAATAAAGTGTTACCAAACTTTCAACTGAACTCCGGGACAACTAACTCCACTCTGACTGGCTCTCAGCATGACTCCTGTTTTCTTCCGGCAACAAACAAAGATCCAGTGAGATGTCGTCACACAAAGCAAGCAGTAAGTGACGCATACTGTTGACAGAGATTACACTGGTGATCTGATCCGGTCTGTGGTGAAAAAAAGCATGTTTAATCCACAAACTTTTACGTATTTGCCCTCATATCTACCGTTAAAACTTGTTTCGTGGCTGCCGGCTGCATCCACCTCCCTTAATACTGAACCAATTTTAAAACGAGTTGTACCGATCAATGATACACACATACACATGGGGAAATAGGGCCCAGGTTGAAAAATACCTTAATTGCTATGTTTGATGGTATAAGTAAGCAAATGATCAAATAGATCGTAAACAAACACCAAAGTTAAAGTTAAGGTAAAGCAACAATAATTGTGTGGTCTGAGTTTGTCGCATCATGGAAACAT
Source organism: Lutjanus campechanus (assembly GCA_027495735.1). Lineage (NCBI taxonomy): Eukaryota > Metazoa > Chordata > Actinopteri > Lutjaniformes > Lutjanidae > Lutjanus > Lutjanus campechanus. Next base: position 1,594 of record JAJHUR010106572.1, read on the forward strand.
GTTTATCGAGTGATGTATTGAATGCTTAAAAAATTGCTGAGCATATAAAATTAGGTCTCAAAATCATGAAAAAATGAGCAAACATGATATATGTTGTGTTTTGAAGAAAAACTATGATAAAAAAAAATAGGACACGCACATCCCAGAGGCCCACTGGGTTGGGTGCTGGATCACAAAGTATCAAAAGCATGAAAAGGAAGAAAGTGACTGCAGTCTGAGGAAGAGCATCAAGCTCGAAACGTCACGCTAAATAAAATTGCATTTGGGAGCTCTTTTGGTGTGCGGATCGCTTTCTTCCTTTTCATGCTTTCAAAGAAAAACTACACATACTTTAAACATACTTAAAACAGAAAAAGTTAAGGATAAACTTACCACCCAAAATGTTTCTTGCAAACATCGATCACACTTAACAGACCGACCTCCTGGTTCAACACAAGGAAACTCAAGAAGAAGGAAGGGTTATTATATCACTATAGAACCTTCTATACTTTTCTTGGTGCCTCTTGGTGGTATACATCTCCCATATACGTCAATACAACTGGCACCAAAGTCAGGAGCATAGATTGACCTGTAGTGTAATATGCTGTAATGACCCTACCCTCATTTTTAGTTTCCTCAGTTCAGCATTGACCTGCAGTGGGCCCTGTCCACACTGACACACTTTTGAGGCGCATTCCTGTTAAGTCTGCAAGGGCTTACGACTATTAAACTGTCAAATTGTCATGTGCATGAGGGGTCAGACATGTTTAGTCCTTTGTTACTCTTTCTGTAAGTTTGCATTTCTGCAGCCTTACAGAATTACCCAAAGTGATGTTAAACATGAGGTTACCAGGGGAAGCTCAGAAGTGTTTTTTTTAAAAAATGTAATGGAGACTAAATCTAAACTAAATCCTTTATTTTATTTATTTAATTTTTTGATTTAAATTGTTGTTCTGTGTGGGAAGGTGTTTGGATATGGTTAACAAGATATTTATCATTGTGCAAAAACACCATATACATAAATCTACACACACACACACACATAGCTGTTTCACTTCCCCATTCTGTATGCTAATAAACACATTTGCAAAATGTGTTGCTGTTTCTAACCTGCAGTGCAGCAACGGTAGCCAACACACTAGGACAAATAAGCACAATGTTTTTTCCTTAATGAAATAAAAAACCTAATTATTAGCATTTGGCAAATTTACAAAAAAGACCCAAATAATCAAGAATGTGTCATAGAAAGTTTTTTTTTAAAGTTTATAAAGTTTCTCCTAGTTACAAAATTGCACGATTTTCTGGAGTCTGGGGATATTGCAGTTACTAAAATAAGTCTCAAGTGGTAATAACATGCAATTATCCATTAATTATAAAGTATCCTTTGTTTTGAGGAACAACTCAACAAAACTCAAAGACCTTTTTCATGGGCTGAAAAAAAACTTTGTATTCAGTCCTAACATATGAGTTCTGATACGCTGGGGGCGCGTCTGCTCAAATGTCACACGCATGCTCCGTCTCGCAGCCTTACTGGACTTGTACAGGCATGTTTGAACCACTAGAACCCGAGGACAGAGACCTATTCGATCAGTTGCAACAAGATGGTATTTATTTTCTTCTGTGTCAGGTTGTCGGAACTAAAGTGAGCTGAAGTGCACCTCTTGGCTGACTTGGACTGAACTTCCTAACTGAGTGCTGGGTAGGCTGAGGGGTGGGCAGTGGGGGTAGGGTGTCATTTGAGTGTCCGTTTGTGAAGGACAATGGCTCTGTTGCGTCAGCCATATTTGGTCCGCCCCCCCAAAAAAAACCTGAACACAGAAACCATGAACAACTGTTTACTGGTCTAACTCCCTTTTTTCTTCACACAGACTTTAACTGATGAGACTCATGGTGGCTTTGGTCTACAATTGTACAGAATAACATTTGGGGTCAGCACAGTCTCAGTGTTACCCTGCCAGTGCTGGGAAGACAGATCCTTCAATGTTTTAGAAAGGTGTTTTGCTTCTAGAAAGTACAGTATTTGGGGGGAAAAAGGAAATAACGTCACAAAAAATGCTGTCCTGTTGCAAAATACTATGTTATGTTGTCCAGGAGACAAAGACGGAATCGCTTGAAGCCTAAAGTGTTTCCAGACACATCAGTGTCACAACTGTTACTCATGCTAAACTGTGGCCAACAGGGTTTGACCAAAGAATGTAAGCCTTCTCTGACCATTGAGTAGGTAATGAGTCAAAAGTCAAAGCAAACCTTCCTGCTAACGTCCATATTGTCACATTACTAACATTTTTCTGCAACAGTTCAGCAGCTGAAGGTCAGACATTGTTCTTTTGACTTTTGACTGTGCCTGGAATGTTGACCATGATCTACAGAACGAAGCAGCAGGGTCAGTGACCCGTGATGTTTGTGGCTAAACACCACCTGCTGGTCTGAGCCCTCACAGGTGTAACTGTGTTAAGAGTCCATATCTAAATGTTTTATCTAAGTATTATTATTTTAAAGTCAGTCATGGTGAATCAAAGTGAGAACCTTCACAGGACAACACAGGCCAAGAGCTACACTGCAGCATGCAGACTCAGCCACAGTGTCCTCTTAAAAACAGCTAAATGCTGCCATCTTGTGGTCATATTGGGAAATTACACTGGAGCAGAATGACGTGTGTGGCATTTATTGAAGATTTTATTTATGCATATTTATGCATTTATGCATATATTCACTTATACAAAAAGGAAGCTGATTAAGTTTGATTCAGAGGTGCCACATGAGGTGAACTAAGATAATTTTAATTTACAGTGAACAGTTCCTACCACTGGAGATTTGCATACCAAACTGATGATGATGATTAAATTAATATTGGAAAGCAGCTAATGACAAGGGTTGAATAATTTGCCAGGGATCTGTGAGCCCCTATTTAGGGGCTCACAGCTCTCCAACCCAGACTCCCAAAATCCAACCACTATTGGTAAGCTTGAGTTTTAGCCCCCAGTACTTCAACCTATGAAAAGCTGAGCAGGCAAATGTGACTGCCGTTCACAGTATGATTATGCTGTTTTATTAGAACATTTTCAATAGCACTGGATTTTTGTCTCTTCTCCATCATTGTATTTTGAATTTCCTTTTGTGTCTTTCTGATTATAGGCAATGTAACATCTGTTGCATTGATATACAAACTCAAATACTAACAGAATCACCTTCTCTTTAATGTATGATTACTGCACCGATGTACACTACCTTTGTATCAAGCTGCGCCGCTAAACGCCAACAGAAAAACAGCAGGCTAATCAAAGATGTCATACACTAGCAAACATTAATGCATCAAAACAAATATATTTTTGACAACATCAATACAACAACCACACAACACTTGCACATTCCCCCTTTCGGTCCATGCAATATGTGGATCTAGTAGGGCTGAACCTAGCAAAAGATTTTCCTAGTCAACTAGTCAGACATTTATTATATTAATTTAATCATTTAAATATATATTTTGGGGGGGCATGAAGGAGGCATCCTGTTCAAACTAACGGCAAAGCAGTAATTCTTCTGAAAGAGTCAGAACCACCAGCAGGAGATTGAACATTTTGTTTTTTTATATTAACACAGTATAACCTCATATAGGTCTTGTTTTTTGAAACACGGAAATAAATAACTTCCAGCTTCACAAAAACAAACACTCACAGACTATCAACACAATGGATCATATGTAATTACTAATTAAATAAACACTCGCGCGTCATGTCCCCACCACGTCTTCATCATCCCCAGAGTCACAGTCCTGTACATCACCTTGGTGATGTTACTGTATTCCAAACCGGTCAGTCTCAGAGATCATGTCCCAGTCTAATAGTACACCGCTAGCTGAGCTAACAGGCTAAGTTTTAGTTCTGGGTTAGGTTTGTTTCTGTGACTGGCGAGTAAATGACTATGTGGTTGACTAAGACTCTTCTCACTGACTAAAATTAAAATTAAAATGTAAACAAACGAGATAACAAAGCACACTCTGACATTACAAGCCTGTCTACACATCAGGGATTGTATCAACTTAAAATTCCTGATTTCACAGCAGCTTTTCTGAGAATTTGTGATGCATGTTGCAATGTTTTAGGCATTTTTTTTGCAATGAAATTGCAGGTGGATTGCAAAAAGAGTTGCAATTTTATTTATTTTTCCGTATAATTCATTAAAAATCAAAGGCAGCTTGTTGCAGTTAGAATAAAACCACAATCTGTTCTCAGTGTGCCTTACCAAATAGCCTCAGGATTACAACAATTCTAACAAAATATGCTTTATTCTGTGTTTTTTTTCAGTACATGTGCTAATAAATAAATAAATAAATAAATAAATAAATAAATAAAAGGAAGGAAGCTACGATGGTGGTGGTGAAATTTGCAGAAAAGTTGCAGTGATTGGACAAAATTGCAAGGTGTGTGCAGATTTCATGGCTCTTGGTTTAATTTCTGTGATCTGTCGCAATCACAACATCGCAGATTTCTGGAGGGACTGACCAACACTGAAAACAAGAGTTTCTGAGAAACTTCAGGAGTTTTACAAACACTTTTGTTTTCAGTGACCTGAAAAGCCATTTATGTGGGTGAAAGGACAAAATGCAAAGAAAAAGCTATACTTCACAAAACACCTGCTTACGTGGGTGGACGGGGTCCGAGGGTCAGTTACCAACCTTGCTCGGTTGGTAATCTGTTGCTTCACTGCAAATGTTTTCTCCATAAAATCCTAAACGTTCAAGCCTCTGTCACAAAGAAGAAATTTTGGAGAATTTGCCACCCCCATCAGCCTGCCAAGACTGAATGATCTGACTAACAGCTTGTAGATTAAGACCATTGTGTGCTAACGTCTAACCCTCGTCATTAACCTCTTCTACGGTAGATTGATGAAAGTTAATGCGCTGTAGGAGTGCCCAGCCTTCTGGGACTGTATTTGCTGTTAAGCAGCAGGTGGTATCCCAGCATTCACTTCTGTGGCTAACACTTTTTCATCTGACCTGCTGGGTTAATTAGCAGCTGCAAATCATTTTTTGGTGTTTGTTTTAAGCTACGGGGAGTACGTGCCACATGAGAGGGGTTTACTGAAGCAGCTAAATTCACATAATGTCGGCTACATTGGCGGTCTCTCAGAGGCACTGAAGAAACTGCCAAATACTTTCTTAGAAAGGTCTAAACAGCATGTGCTCCAAGTCTGCTTCTCCTCTATATTGCATCAAGCAGAGAGCCCAGAGCCCTGACGACAGGGTCATCCCAAATGCTTCACTCCTGAATAGGCCACTGAGTGTTTTGCTAAGGGACGATTTGCAGTGATGGGAGGCATTACCGAAATGGATGGTCAGGTCAGAGTACACCGAACTTTAATCACCTCCCCAGCACCAAAAAAACACCTCCTGAAAGGTACAAAAGCCCTAACACGTTACCTCCAACAGCTCAAAGTAGAGACAAAACATTGCATTTACTCTCACCTCAGCAACAAACAAAGTATTTCGTACTTTGAGTATTCTACAGTTTTGCTCTCACTGGAGGACAGCATTTGAAGGAAAAATCAAACTCAAAGCAGAATCATTACACATTATGCTAGTCTATTGATTCTGGACAGCAGAGTCGATAGCTACAAAGTATTCCTCCTGAACACAAATCAGCTAAGAAAACTATAAATAAGAGTTATGAAGAGCACTTGGCTCACTCTTTTTTTTTTCGGTTGTCCGTTTACTCAAGACCAAAGCCACAGTGACACTGCCACAGTCAGATGTGTTCAATACTGCGACCAGCTGGTCTAAAAATAATGAGATTATTCAGGGATTTAACTAATCCCAACCCTAAATCTTACTTTTTAATCATTTCATTCTTTACAACCCCTCCTTCTTTATGGTCATATGTGTATGTTTTCAAAACATTATGTTTGTAACATTGTTTGTTAGTTGCTGTTAGTCATCCCTGTGGTTGTTGTGTAGCAAACGCAGTCAATAGCATTTTGCTCACCATTAAACAGTTCTCAGACCTTTATTTTGAAAGGTTTAGTTTGGCAGGCTTAGCTACGGTAACTAAGGAGGGCGGGGCTTAGCGAAGGGTCAGTTAACCAACGCAGACACATTCGGGACATGCAAACCCCACACAGAAAGACCCCAGCTGGTCCACAGATTCAAGAACAAACAAATCAATTAAACTATATTATTTCACTCATTCTTGAGAATTGGGACAAACTCATACTTTTAGGGTTATTCTGATTTTTATTCTTCAATTATTCTAGACAAAATGTTTTCAAAGGTCAAATTACTGATTATTAAACCTTGCAACAGGCCAACCTCCTAGTGATTCAACAATTTATAAATATAATGTCAAACTCTTTCAGATGGAAAATCTGACGGAGTTGACGATATGTTACATTTTTTCATTTCACAGCATAGTCTTAGTGAGCAGCCATTTTATTTTTTCAAGTTGTTTTCTTCATGCTGATCAAAATACACATTTTTAAACCATAATTCTTATTTATCTTTGATTTAAAAGGGCTGCAGAGCTGACATGTTGTGATTGAGACACATCTGATAGAAATATTATTTAATGAATTTGTCTAAAGATAGAAAGTTTACCAGTGCTTGAGCAGCATTCCCGCCTTTTTAAACCAGGAAGTGAGACAGGGGTCCTTAGGGTATAGCTGATCCTCTTTAAGCCTGATTGAATCATGTTTTTGTAAAAATATGACAGAGCTGACAGAAATCTGGGACACAACTTTAAAGGGCCAACATTTTCAGAAAAAAAAAAATCAATAATAATAGCAGATTTGTATACCCATGTTGTCAGTAGGTATTGTTAGTTTTAGATTTTAAAGGCTTTTAACACAGTTTTAAATTGTTTTAAGTTGTGAATTCTTGTCTGGGACAAGACTGTTTTCTGGGTTTAGCAAGTTTAAAAATTAAAACAATTAAAGCAAATCAAACTATTTCATAAATCACACATGTAAACCCTTAAAGAATACATTTTGACCAAAAACTGTTAGTCTTTTAAATTTTAAAATAAAATTAAAATTGGTGTAAAAACAGTGTAAGAGACCAGTCGTAGGGTCACAGAGGGTTCAAACCCAGAGCAAACAAAACTAATTAAATAATAAATAATAATATATGTGTGACATCAAGTCAGACTGTACAATAACTACCAACAATAAAACAAACAAGTAGTAAAATAACAACAGAAACAATAATCAATGAATGCTAAATTGCTGAATTATTATCATTATTAATATAATGAATGCACTGACCCTTCATTTAATTTCCATGATAGAGACCTATATGAATATAAACAAACATTATTTGTTGGTGATACTGAAAATAATTATGAATCAAAACAATGACTCCCCCTCCTGTCTAAGTTTTTATATTTGTAGTAAGAACAGTTTGAAAACCGTTACGTTAAAACATTTATCAATGCAGTAAACTTTAGTTATAGCAAAGTTCTGCTTCATTTGGAGCCTGTTTGAGATTCAGCAGTGAGCAGTTGTCTTGTGTCGTTTTAAAGCAGGAGTGGAGGCGGGCTGTGGATCGATCTATCTGTCTGTCTGAGTTTGTGTAAAACCAGGGAAGCGAGTCGTGTTTTCCTGCTTCCTCAACATTCCCATCCCGGAAGTTTTTGATTGATCCAGAGCGCTGTCGGATCGGAAGCTCAGCGTGCAGATGGGAATGAGAGGCACCTCGTCACGGCCTGTCAATCACAAGCACCCCCCTCCCCGCACACACACACACACACTCACTCACTCACACTCTGAGCAGCTTACACACTTCATAGACTTGCCTTTTCCCTACGGGAGAATAACCACAAGAATATTTAGTTCCCCCACATTACCAGCCACCCACAGACACACAAACGCGCGCACACACACAGAGGAAAGCTCGGCCTCTTTTCTCCCCCCGCCCTCCTTGTCTCTCTCTTCTCTCATGTGGTATCTCTTTGAGATTTTTGACAGGAACACAAGTAGTTTTTCTTTCTTTTTTTTTTCTGGTTTCATCACCGTCCTCCTGATCATGCTTTGAAAACATGACGGCACGCTGATGTAAGATGTCTCCGGCTAACCAAACAGCGATAGAAGAGCTATGACCATGTTTGAAACTAAAAAAAAGAAAAGAGAAAGAAGACACATCTGACAGGCGCTTTAAATTCAGTCCTCTCAGGCAGCGGATGGAGCTCAAACAATCCAAAAGTAAATAGTTTTATCAGGTTGTCATAGTCGGGAGATAATTGATGATGAGTGCTCATGAAATGAATTAAGTGAAAATGAGAACTCTGAATTTTTCAAAGTCTATTTACTATAAATGAACATACACCAAACATTCCCCTGTATATATAACTGCTATTCTTCTGGTAAAGGTATAACATCTATATGTTAACATCCACTTATTCAGTTACTGCTCTGTCTGAGATTTGTTCTGTCTCCACGCTGGCGACAGCCGTGGCCGGGTTCACCGTCCGTCCATCCACTGAGACTCCAGGATAAACTGCACTGCACTTCAGGAGTTTCACACAAATTTCTGATAGGATGAAATGATGAAGTCATACCATTTCATATCTAAAAGGTCAAAGGTCAGTTTCACTGTGAGATCATAATGTTTAGCTCTCTATCAGTCCTCTGTCCTCCTCAGTCAAAATAGTCTCTGAGTGAAGACAGCATGTTTCTACACAGGAATTGTTTACTGCAATCATTCATTTTACCACAAGCCACGCTTTACACAGTACTTTTATTAAATTCCTTCAAAGTCTTCACCACATATATTAAAGGGATAGTTCACCCAAAAATGAAAATTCAGTCATCTACTCACCCTCATGCTGATTGAACGTGCACTGCTGGAGTTTCACAGGAAAACAGTGCTGCAGAATCTCCCAAACAATGGAAGTGAATGGTGACCGGTTTAACATAAAATGCCTCCTTACTTGCTTGTCTGGTGCAATCCAAGTCTTATAAAGTCCTGACATGCCGTTTGCACACCGTCACAACACACACACCCAGTTCAGACAGTGCGCATGTGCGTGTAAACGTGGCTCCAAGCTAAGGAAACATGGTGTAAATAACATTTTTTTAGTCAACTTGGCATGTTGAGGCTTTAGGAGACATGGATTACAGCAGACAAGCAGTATGGAGGCACTTCATGTTTTTATTCTGTTGTTTTTTTCCATTTGAAAACTGGTCACCATTCACTTCCAGTGTTTGGGAGACCCTGCAATGCTCCTTTCCTGTGAAACTCCAGCAGTGTTTTGTGGACTCAAAAACTAAACCCGACATTCAATCGGCATGAGGGCGAGTAGATAATGACCAAATTTTCATTTTTGGGTGAACTATCCCTTTAAGAGTACTTTCAGTGAGAGACTCATTACACCAAGATGCACCACAGAGCACCACAGGAAATCATTCCTGCCTGTTTCCATCAAACTGTACAACTCCTCCCTCTTAGTGGCCCTTATTTCTCCCCTGTCAACAACTCTAACCCTTTAAATGATTCCATATTTATACTGCAACAGTGAACTGCTGACTGACTACAATCATCCTGTGCAATAACTGAGTAGTGCAATTAGTCTGTGCAATAATTCAACTTGTGCAATAACTCTACTGTCATATAGCATTTCTATTTACACTGATATATATATACATATATATATATATATTTGTATCATGATGCACATGATACAAGGACATTTTATTGTCTATTTGGCAGACTGTGTATAATTTTACACACCTTTTTAAAATTTTACATATTTTTTCCTCTAATTGCTCAATGTGATATATTTTTCTGTTCTTGAAAGGGAGCATCTGTAACGTGAAAAATTTCCCATCCTGGATCAGTTAAGTATTTCTGATGCAGATTATATGAGTCCTGACAAATAAGGATGTAAACAGCAACTTAGACGATATTTTGCTGAATGTGTTCTATATGTCTCGGTTACATATAACCAGTGATTCATCAGCATTTAAGTCACATGTCATAGTCATTTTAAGTGGTGACAGTACAAACTGCTTCTGACTGAAATACTGTCCCTAATAAACTGTTTAAACCTTCATTCTTGTAGTTTTTCATGGAATCTGTAGTTGTTTTTTCCTGTGCTCACAAATAAGTGATATTAAATTTTGTTAAAACCATGTGAGGGCAGTCAAACACTGCTTTCATGCCTGGTCTGAGCTTATGTTTCTAAGGTTAAAACATGTGAAGCCATGTGACAGCAGAACTTCTCTGTGTGGGTTGAAACATAACCAAACATGCCATTTTTCTTAAATTTGAATACTGTGTGATACTAACATTTAAGAGGTGGTTACAAGAGTAAATTTTCAATCCTTATAATATAAGAAATCTGTAATCTGACAGAAAAGGAGAGAAACTCCTCTCCCTGAGTCTATCATCGTCTTTCCTCCTCTTTTGTTCTCTCCTCTCCAAAACTTCTTCTTTCTCTCGCATCCATCAGCAGTTTTATTTTCTTTTGCATATACATCAGTCTCAATGGTGTGATCTCCTGACACACAAGTACACACACACACGCATGCAAGAATATTAATAAAAATATTGGTAAAAGAGAATCCCATCTTACAGTCAGCTTTTTGCACTTCTAACTTCAGGCCAACACACGGTGGTGTTCAGCTCATCCAAACCACTTGAAACCACCAACGCTTCTGCAAAAACCTTGGATTCAATTAATCTGGAAGGTTCATTAATCTTCACTGTTAACATCTTATTGTTGACATTGTGCATTGAAACTACAGTATAATTAAAGGAGAAATTTGTAATATATTTACTGTAATAAATCAGGAAATGACCACAATATGTCATCAGAGATCAAGGAAACGTGTTAAGTTGAAATACAATCTACTCTGAAAACAACGCTCCAGCCGTGGTGTCCTCCTTTGAAATTTCTGTTCCAGAATGGAGTAACTTCTTGTTTTCCCGTTTAACATTAGGCAGAGTTTTCTTGATGCCGAATGTTTGCTGAATGAATGAATGTCTCCTAATGAGATGTGAGACATCGTCAATAATCCTGAAGAAGTCGTAGATGTTTATAACAGCTAAATTGAGCAAAATGTTAATGGAGTTTGGCAGGCAGTGAGACAGGCAGTAACTTAACTCAAAGTCCAGAGTGTGTATTTTCGGAGCAGTGGGCTTTTGTTTTCGGGATAACAGGCTTAACTTTACATTGTCAGACAATGGACAGTTATAAACAGCTGATCAGCTAACAGTGGAGGACTCGTCCTCATTCGTTACTGTCAATTTACAATGTTGCGCATGCATTCCTGCGCTCCTGCAGAGCTCCTGCAGAGCTCCTGCAGCCTGCCCGAGTTTCCCACAAGTCTGGGGAAGAGGGGGCGAGAGGAATAAGATTTCAGCCTATTAAATATACACTCTGTGGCTCCAACTCACTATTTGCACATGCAATTGCTACTTGTTGCTCCTTTAAGGTGTAGTTCGTGTAGAGTAACTCCAGCTACTCGGTTGAAGAGTAGCACCTGGGACGCCCTGGTGGTTTGGTTGGTGGAGTGTGTACCCCATGTTCAGAGGCAGGGTCCCCAGCAGCAGCCAGGGGTTCACTTCCAGCCTGTGGCCTTTTGTTGTCTGTCTTTGCTAGTGCTCTCTCCCCCATTTCCTGCTGCTCCCAGTTGTCCTGGCATATAAAGGCCAAAAAGCCCCCCAAAATAATCTTTAAAAACAGAACAAAACCCAGAAAAGCACTCATGGCATCCGCTATGAAGTAGAATCAAACCTAAGACTCTTCACACCGACTAAAAGTTTAGTTGACTATTAGGAGGCAGCCCTGATTTGACACAATGAGAATGACAATAGACTTGACTGTGAAACACAGATGATGATGAGCTGAGCTCATACACTGCACAGTTTCAGCACAACTGCCTCATGTTTATAAATGCTTACGGACCTTGAGACCTCAAAAATAGGGAGGTCGGGGGGGTCGTCTGCAGGAAAAAATCTGAGTTTCATAGACTTTGTTTCCTGCATTCTATTTATTCTTTAAAAGAATAAATAGAGCAAAACAACAAAACACTTTTTTTTTCCCCCAAACAGATGACTGCAGAAGACCTACGACTGACATTTACTAGCTGGAAAACACAACTGGACCACAGCATTAAGCCTTACCTCTTCTAAATTAAAAATTGATTACAATAACAAAGAAAATTACGTATTATTAAGGGTATTTTAGTTCAGCTTCTCTTAGAAAAAATGTGCCCCTTTTCATAAGAAACAGGAATTTTCTGTCCAGGATATCTGAAATTTTCTTGAGTAATTGTGTCTCTTAGTACTCTGCAGAGGACGAGGCACGAGCATGGATATATTTAAAGGGACAGTTCACATATTTCCTCCCCTGGCCTGTAGTGCTGTTATTCCATCTAGATTTTTTTGTTGTTGTTGTGAGTTACAGAGTTTTGGAGATATCAGCTGTAGAGATATACGTCTTCTCTCCAACATAATGGGAGTAAATGCCACTTGGCTTGTAGTGCTTGAGACATCAAGGTAAAGTAGTAGTTCTGGCAGATTCTACTGCAGAAAGAATAGCACTATGGGCAAGGGGGAAAATATGTATTTTTGATTTTGGGATGAACTGTCCCTTTAAGCAGTTCTCTTCTGCATCACATAGCAACATTTGGTGAAGCTGAATTGCTGAGTGGAAACAGTAGTACCGCCAGAGACAGGCTGTGATAACGAAAATGACAAAGTGTGCAAAAAGGTGTCAAAATTTGTTATAAATCTGAAGAAATATGGGAGAATTGTGACCAAGGGAGGAAACCCCGGAGAGGGAAAAGAAAAATGTGAGTCTGCCAGGAAAATCAGGAGGGTTGGCAAATATGTACATAAAAACTTAATAAAAACTTGAAGCCATCAGAATATGAAGAATATCACATAAATCTGACAGATAATGGCTTTAAGGTTAGGAAAAGTGCCAACAAAATTTAACTGTTGCCCTGAAACAGGAAACAAAAGCCTCACTTCGCTCCCTGACTTTACGCCACACTGTGGCTCTGAACTGGATATAAATCACCCTGTATTACACAGCTCACTAGCATCTTTCATTAAACACCCCTTGCCACCCTCAATGTGGAAATATAAGGGACACCATGTCAGCGGCCCCATGCCTGGGGACACATATCAAGCAGGGGTCCTCACAGATTTGTGCTTTTTATGCAAAGTCATGCATGTCAACATGAATGTCAAGGAAATAAAGAGTCAATAATGTAAAGCACAGTTGCATCAGTTATTTTATAGATTAAACATCAGATCATAGACATGAGCAAAATGTTTGGTCTATCAAAATATCTGCTGCCTCTGCCTGCTGTTTGGACGTGGTCGTCCTTTTGCTTCAGTCAAGTCAAAGCATCTATTGTCATATGCACAGTTAAAAGTAAGTTTCCCTGTACAGTGAGATTCCTCCTTTGCCTTCCACTCTGAATGTCGCTGAATAATGAAACACACATATAAAAGAGAAAAAAAAATATTAGGCATAAAAAAATTTGAAAATACAACAGACATAGAGATATCAAGAGAGATCAGAGGAAGAACGTAAATAAGGAACCAAGGAACACTATGTACAGTATCAAAAATACAATGTCCAATATACAATAACCAGCATCAAAGACTGTTCAGAAGAAGCAGCATAAATGTAAAATGTCTATCAGGAATACTGTGAGAAATGTCAGGTTATTTTTGTCGCCATGGGTAACAAAAATATGGCTATGGCTCATGAAACCCTTTTGGTTTTATTATCTCATGTAGAGCTGCAACAGTTAATCCATTATTAATCAATTATGAATTCATATTAATTGTTGATCATTGATTATTCTGTTTGAGTGATTTTTTAAAGAAAAAATTCAAAATTGACTGATTTCAGCCCACGTACAGACCTCTGTGACAGTAAAGTGAATATCATTGGGTTGTGAGTAAAACAAGACGTTTGAGGACGTCATCTTGGGCTTTGGTAAACACCGATTGTCATTTTTCGCCGTTCTCTGACAATTTAAAACAAACAGCTATTAATCAATTAATCCAAAAAAAAGATTCAACCAATTAATTGTTAGTTGCATGTTGTTCCAACCATGTGGAAACTTTTGTGTGCATTAGGGTAGAGTTTGCATGAAAATACAGGACAAATTGTGCTCCATGTTGATTCAGTAAAGGACGGTGCATTTTACTTTCAAATACAGGATGATCCTGTGTTATACAGGACAGGTGGCAACATTAGACACCCCTGCTCAGTTTGTAATGCAGATTTTCTTTCAAATATTTGACGTCCAGCCTGAGATAACCCTGATGACACCACTGGGGTTACTTTTTCAACCTGACAGGGCCTTGACATGATAAGAAATTAGTTCCGGACTCACCGTGAGGTCGAGCACAGAGAGGAAAAGCACAGCGCTACAATCGCTATGTCCTGTCTGCCTGGCATACAAACGGCTGAGCTGCCTTTAGCTCTGGATGTAGATAAGTTCATGAACTATATGATTCACAGATGTTATAGCCCGACATGACTGTGTATTATACTTACTGGCCAGATCGTAGTCTGTTTTTAACATTGTGTTTTAAAGTTTGGGGAACCCTGAAACATTTTTCTTCAATTGTGTCTGGAAGGAAACCCTTGACTTGTGAAACTCGCAAGATTTTTGTATGTTTTTCCTTCATTGTGACGTTAAAATGTTCACTCTCGTGACATCTTCCGCAGGTCTGGGGTTCCCTTCAAGACTCAACCATCAGTTTCTCCCTCATCTGCTTGTGTCACTTCCACACATCTGTGGTCTCTTCTGCCTGCATCATCACATACAGCTGATATCTCATTGGTTGCACTTTGAGAGGTCAGTGGCAAACGAGGCCAAAGTTCAAATAATTTGAACTTTGAGTGCAGCGGTCAGCGGTAGATCAGAGCGCCACCGCTCTCTCTCCATAGGAAAACAATGGGACAGCCAGCGCAAAGCATTTTTACTATGGATCATGTGTTGGGGCCTTTAAGGTTTTCCTTGAGGCAACTTTTAAACCCTAACCCTAAACCTAACCTAACATTTAAAGTAGTGATAAATCAAACTGCATCTTATGATTCATATTAAAGATTTGCCAGCGCTGACTGAGCCTGGTGAGATTTTTACTGACAGGACGGTAGCAGTCACATTTATCAGTCTAATCCTGACACCAGCACATGAGTACAAACAAAGAGCAGCAGACCTCACGGTGTGTTCTTGCGAGGCAGCCAGGCAGTAAAGCAGTCAGCCAGCCAGTCTATGTTTAGCAGGAGCAGTTGCTAATTGGCTGTGTGTTGGTTGATCTGGAGAGAGAAGATGACACTTCTGAAGGTATAGAAGAATCCCCAGAGCACCCTCTCCCTCTGTTCTCCTCTCACTCTTTGTAGCACACACACACACACACACACACACACACACACACACACACCTCTCTCTCTCTTCCAG
>JAJHUR010106573.1:803-11357 GCA_027495735.1 Lutjanus campechanus
AAGACTGGGACAAAACAACAACGGTGAAAACACAACAGCTTTTGTCCACAGGGGCCGCCAGACTCAACACAAGATGAAGATACGAAGATTTGTACCTGCTTTAAGTTGGGTTACTAACCTAACTTCTCTCTGCTGAGCCACATCCAGAGAGAGAGAGAACTTCACTGACCTGCTTTAGCTCAGAGGAAGAGGACGACTACGAGAGATAAAAGTTGAGACGGTGTGGGAGGAAGAGTTGGAGACGAGGAGTCGGAGAGGTGAGAGATGAAGAGGAAGGAGATGGTGGCCATTAAATATGCATACCCCCCATTCATCCCTCCTCCCTTCCCTCTCCCTGTCCATCCATGAATCCATTTCACATATAGTCCACCATACTGCTCTCACTTGACAAGCCCTAAACACCTCCATGCATAATTCACCTCCCTCCTACACACACACAGTTGTATTTCCATCACTTCAGAGGACTTTACATTAACTTACATTCATTTCCTGAAGACTAGGGGTGCAACAGATCACAAAACTCATGGTTCAGATTGAATCAGGGTTTTGAGTCACGCATCAGATCGTTTCTCGGATCAACAAATGAAAAAAAGGGGGAAAAAATGCTCTGGTGCAGCCACTCCTCTCTGTCTGTAGTATGAGTAAATACTGTATATTGATAATGATGATAATATTAATAATACAGTATGCTACAAATGCTATAGTCTTATTGCATACTAAAGTAGACCAGGCGTATTAGAGGGAAAGCAGCAACAGACATGGCCGGACTTACATCACAATCTTATGATTTATCTGCAACAAGCATGTCCAGTCTCTCAGTAAAAACCACTGAAAATGTCCGAAATCAGGCGGGCAAAATGCCCCACTGCTGAAACGCTTCTGAAATGCTGCTGGTGGGCTCTGCAGCTGTATGGAGGACGGATCAGAACCCTGGCACGTGCTCGGTGGAATCAACCAGCAAGAGTTACTTTAAAAACATATTCCAAGTTATCAATTACCTGTTTAAAAAAATGTAGTTAGTAACCTAATCCAAGTATCACAATAATAAGGTAATGTAACTTGATTACTTTTGGATTAACTCAACATAAAATATGGTGAAATTGTTTATCCTAATATAGTGTTTTTAGGGCTGCAACTATCAATTATTTTCATAATCGATTTTCTCAATTAATTTAGTTGTTTGGTTCATAAAATGATGAAAAATGCTGATCAAAGCTCGTGATGACGTCCTCAAATGTCTTGTTTTGTCCCCAACTCAAAGATATTCAGTTTACTTTCAGAGAGGAGTAAAGAAACCATAAAATATTCACATTTAAGAAGCTGGAATCAGAGAATTTTTACTTTTTTCCTTTAAAAAAATGACACAATGAGTGTGTAAACAGATTTATGTCTCCACAAAATGAGTAATGCACACCCACACACACACACACAGACACACACAGACACACACACACACACACACACACACACAGATGGCATTACCACTCTCATTTCTGAATGTAACTGCTTTAAAAATTACAATCTAGGATTAAACCTGGGAATATGTTTCCTTACAGTTGCACAAAATGTTGATAACGTGTCACTTTGGAGAGCTGTTATGTAGGCCATTTAAACCACAAAGAGAGAGAGCATGGTTGTTACAATCACATACAGTGGGGCTGAATACTTCAGAGTGTGTGTTTTTTTGTGACATGACATAAAATTGGATGTAATTCTGTGATATTTACCTTGAAGACACAGTTAAAAGAATCCATCCTTCTGTAACGCTTTTGAGCTGCTTGTTATGCATCATATCACACTTCAAGTAAAAAAGTGTGACTGAAGCGTGTGCGTGCCATGTTAAATTTATGCGCCGAGAACGCCTCACATCATTAGAACAATGAGAGCTTATATGGTAATATCATGTTGGGAGAAGTTCCGCAAAGAGAGCCAAGACAAGCGGCTGACGGAACGAGAGAGAAAAAGGTTGACGATAAAGAGAGCATAAAAGAGGCGGAAGGACGGAGAGGGAGTCACAGAAATGGAGAGGAGGAGGAGAGAGAGAGAAACAGAGAGAAAGAGAGGGCAGATCAAAGCTGTTTTTCTCGCTTTTTGCAGCTCTTGATTCGGAGCAGCGGGAGGTTGCGCGATGCGAGCGGCTTCATCCCCAGTCGTGGCTCTCTGGCTTTGGTGTCGTTCAGGGAGATTCACTGTCCCCCCCTGGGCTGTATACACGCCAGCCAGAAAGAGGCAGCCTCCACAACCAGGCCACGCAGAAACGAGACAGAAAGAGAGAGAGAGAGAAAAAAAAAAGTTTTTCAACCAACAGTATTCCGCTTGCTCTCTCGCATGCTCCTGAGTCTTCTTTTTTTTTCTGCTGTCTCTAATAGTTTATCCTTCTGCACAGTACTCCCCTTTTCTTGCTCTCCTCTCGTCTCTCTCTGAACTTTCATATCTCGAAATCTTTCTCTTTGTTTTTTTCTCATCGGGAGAACTTTTTGTCCTCCAAGGACAAGTGCACACTTGCAAAACTTTATTCGCAGCCAGTTTGCAGCACGGCGGAGGTGGTAGCGTTTGTTATAAAACTTTTAGGTCTGTGTGTGTGTGTGGTGGGGAGGGGGGTGATTAAAGCCAGGTTCGCCTCTATGCTTCGCTGAGCTCCTCTCTTCTTCTTTTTTTCTTCTATTTTTTCCCCTCACCTTTTATTCCCCCTCTTTTTCTCTTGATGCCACGCTGTACAGCGGGCCGTGAAACTGGAGGGATTTTTTTTTTCTTGTGTTCTTCAAAAAGAGCAATTGGGGGCAGCCAACAAAAGGGGCCTCTAATAAGCTGCCTACATATCACAGCGGAGGGTGAGTCCCGTGTTGCGTTGGCAGAATGATTAAAAGTTACCTGTGCCAAATGATTACTGCTGCGGCGCCCCGGGTTCAGCCGCGCTGAATGCGAGGCGGCCTTTTACTTAGCCAGCACTGTTTAATTAAAACACAGTCAAATGAGATTTTGCCACAATAAGGGACGATAATGGGTCAGCTAACTGATAGGGAGAGCTTTATCCGTTCTCATTAACCACTCCCTTGATAGCATTCATGTAATGGAGGAGTCCATCACCCCATCTCATTTGGGAGGGAAGAAAGAAAGGAGCGGGGGGAGGGGGAAGGGACGGCAGAGGGAGCGCAGTATGTTGGAAATAATACAATTAAGAAAATGCTAACACTTTGAGACTTATTATCCCTGTAGGCAAACGTCATGGGATGCAGCACAGTGGTGTCGAACATCGCCAAAGCTGTAATTGCTATCATACATTTAGCTGGACTCCCAATCTGCTGACACCGATAGGCCCCAGAGTCATTGTCTGTCCACCTGTCACTTAACAAAACCCAATCTGACCCAATTACTACACACAGTAATTGTACGCCAGGACACACGCGCCGTGTCATAGGGAGTAGAGAGGCGCCAGTCTGACTTTGCCTCCACAAGACAGTCCCGTATCCCTAAGGATTAAGTCCATATTACACGTTTCTGCAAGTCACAATTTAAGTCCAATTTAAATCAGTGCTTGTGTGGGAGGTAGCATGCCTTATATGTAGCACGGTGGAAATTAAGGGTGTGTTGGTCAGGCTGGTGAGTGAACATGAACCATATGTCTGACTTCCATGCAGTAGGCCAGATTTCATGTTCAGTCATGGACAGTTCCCTGCAATTACAAGGAAACTTTGACAACTTTCAACCAGCAATGTGGGCAGTACATGCAAATGAGCACTGTTTAACTTCCCTCCATGTGGCCTGCACCCAGAGGTCCCTGCTCATTTGCCGGCAAAAGTCACAGCATCTGGTAGACTTGTGCTGGCTCTAGGGGCTATTGTTCAAACTACAGACTGTACCAGGCAAGGGAATTCAGGGAAGTATAGTTGTAATTGCATGTTTCGTTTAAAATATGCATTTCAAAAACTGAGCATGATTGTTTTTGTCCTCCAGATTTTCTTCCACATTCCACTGCAAATTGCGCCGACGCTACTGGATTGCACTTTCGCATTTTTTTATATTCCCGGTCCACAGCGTGCTCCACAGACGGTCAGATCAAGAGAGGAGAGGCTCCTCACTGCTCCAAAATCAAAACAACTACTGGAAGATAGTGGCAGAAAACAATGTTAGTGAAGATATGGACCAAGTGTTTTTGTGGCCCAACTCCCAACTGAATAAATCGGCTACACCCTAACCAGAATCTTGGCCGTAACGTACTTGCCATGTGCACATACAAAGTACGAATTGTAAAAACAACTTTGTTACTGAACATGATCTGTGGTTTTGCTAAATTGTGCAAAATCAATGTTCTTGTCCAGCAATAAGGTTGCGATCTCGATACCCAAACTCAAGGTATGAGCCAATACCAAGTACTGATCTGATTACAGTGCTACTTTTCCCAAAACTTATCATCCGATTCCAAAATCGGATCTCGGATCTACGCAATAAAATGTGTTTTTTTTGTGCAATGTTTCAAAAAACGTGTAGACAAAAGAGTACCACAGCAAATGAACGAGACAGAAATAGTAGTAACTATATCAGTCTATATCAGTCTGAATGAATAAGATCAGTTTCTGTACCGACAGCAATCTAACTGATTGGAACTGTGCGTCTCTAAAAGAGTCTACAACTAATGATCACTAATGTGTTGATATCCTCGAGTATTAGCAACCTATTATTACATACTACAGTGAGAAAAACAAACAAAAAACATATAGTTGTTATATTATGAGCTGATTACAGTATTTTATACAAGACTAGATAGATATGCTTTATTTTGCCATCTCCTCGGCTGACCTATACACAAGTAAATAGATTAAAAAAAAATAGATCCAGCATTTCCTCATTCCATGGCCTTGGCCTGGCATTTAGACCATGCTGGGTCTAAGTGAAACTAATATAAACTCACTGGCCACTTTAATAGGTACACCTTGCTAGTACCAGGTTGGACCCCTTCTGCCTTCAGAACTGCCCTAATTCTTCGTGGCATAGATTCAACAAGGTGCTGGAAACATTCCTCAGAGATTTTGGTCCATATTGACATGACAGCATCACACAGTTGCTGCAGATTTATCAGCTGCATATTCACAATGCGAATCTCCCGTTTCACCACATCCCAAAAGTGCTCTGTTGGACTGAGATCTGGTGACTGTGGAGGCCATTGGAGTACAGTGAACTCCAGTTTGGAAACCAGTTGAGTTGATTTGAGCTTTGTGACATGTTGATTTATCCTGCTGGAAGTAGCCATCAGAAGATGGGTACACTATGGTCATAAAGGGATGGACATGGTCAGCAACAATACTCAGGTAGGCTGTGGCATTTAAACGATGCTCATTTGGTACTAAGGAGCCCAAAGTGTGTCAAGAAAATATCCCCGACACCATTACACCACCAACAACAACCTGAACTGTTGATACAAGGCAGGATGGATCCATGCTTTCATGTTGTTTATGCTAAATTCTGACCTGACCATCGAATGTCTCAGCAGAAATCCAGACTCATCAGACCAGGCAATGTTTTTCCAATCTTCTATTGTCCAATGTTGGTGAGCCCGTGTGAACTGTAGCCTCAGTTTCCTGTTGTTAGCTGACAGGAGTGGCACCCGGTGTGGTCTTCTGCTGCTGTACCCCATCTGCTTCAAGGTTTGACGTGTTGAGTCTTCAGAGATGGTCTTCTGCATACCTTGGTTGTAACAAGTGGTTATTTGAGTGACTGTTGCCTTTCTATCTTGAAACAGTCTGGCCATTCTCCTCTGATCTTTGGCATCAACAAGGCACTTTCACCCAGAGAACTGCCGCTCACTGGATATTTTTCTCTTTTTCTGACCATTCTCTGTAAAACCTAGAGATGGTTGTTTGTGAAAATCCCAGGAGATCAGCAGTTTCTGAAATACTCAGAGCAGCCTGTCTGGCACCAACAACCATGCCACGTTCAAAGACACTTAAATCACCTTTTTCTTCCCCATTCTGATGCTCGGTTTGAACTTCAGCAGGTCGTCTTGACTATGTCTTCATGGCAAAATGCACTGAGTTGCTGCCATATGATTGGCTGATTAGATATTTGCGTTAACGAGTTGAACAGGTGAACCTAATAAAGTGCACAAAATGATGAGTTTGAAGGTTCAACTTACAAAATACAGGACTGCACGATGAAAATCCTTGCACAGTTAACTGACTAAACAAAAGATAGTGATTGCAAATAATCTAAACATTTGCAAGACTTGATTTATGGTGTCTGGTTGAATTTTCTCTTGAGTGCTATGTATAGGGGGGACTGCTCACGCCCTCGGCATATCTCTGCAAATCCAGCCTACAGCGGTGTTGATGGCCTTGAATGCAAATGCTGGAATAGGTCGCTGAAAATGCTTTGAAAAGCTTCGACAGTTTGCACTAACTTTTACACTGAGAGTGGAATAAAAATCTCGCTTCTCAGAGAACTTCTGTTCAATCTGTTTGTTACAGACACAGTAAGTGAAGTTAGCACTTCAGATAACTAAACTCACATTTTAAATCAACCCCAAACATCACAAGTCCTTGGCACTTGAACAGCCAACACAGAACAAAACACTTTGTCTTTTCAGAACATCGTCTGACCCTTGAGAGTGCACTTGTCGTCGGCCTTCGAAAGCCTCTCATTCACCACACAGCTCTTTGTGTACACATGGAGGGTCACTTATGACTCTGACCTTGGGTGAATGCTATGAACAGGCACAAATGAATGACAAGAAGGTGTTTGCGTATTTGACAAAAGAAAAATACTGAAAGGCTTTGGGTTGATGGGAAGATTTTCAGGATGGGAAGGTTGTAAAAAGAGTGGAGTGAGTGGAGGAGGCGGCCTTGGACTTGAATCCATTAAAAAAATAATAGAAAAAATTTACTTTGTAAAAAATCCAGCTATTAAGTCCAGTCCTACATTCACTGTCAGTGGTTTTGTAAGGTTCTTTTACTTGTTTCAAGTTCAGTTTCACTTTTCTTTCCCCCATCCCACTTAGTTTACTTAAAGATAGATTTGTTCAGTTCCTGGATGTCTGGAGGTCTATCCTGGCGTTCAGTATTT
The DNA here is from genome assembly GCA_027495735.1 of Lutjanus campechanus. Lineage (NCBI taxonomy): Eukaryota > Metazoa > Chordata > Actinopteri > Lutjaniformes > Lutjanidae > Lutjanus > Lutjanus campechanus. The sequence continues at coordinate 7,860 of JAJHUR010106573.1, forward strand.
TCTGATTATTGGAAGGTGGGAAAATAGGAAAGTCCACCCAAATGACTGAAACCGACACACGTATTTTTTCATTTCCATTCAGAGCCTCCGCTGAATGGAGCCCCCCTGCGGGGTCCTGCCTCCCACCGTGAAAAACTCTCTGGTCTAAATGTTCCAGACACAAAATCCCCCAGCCTTTTGTGGTTGACATTCTTAATATTTAATAAAATATACTCATTTTATTTGGACAATCAGCCAAAATTCACTCAAACCCTGTACACTACAAAAAAGTCGGTTGTTTCCTCCTTCACCAAGTGGATCTCATAGGATGGCATACAAATACAGTAGTATCCCATGCTTTTCACATGTCACGTGACGCCATCTAGTCTGGAGCATTTTATGAATTTTGGAGTTGGTAACAATAGTCAGGTGGCCTTCATCATCATCGTAATCTTCAGCGTGATTACCACTGTGAGACGGTCACAGTTTTATTGGGTTTAGCCCACAAAACTACTTGGTTAGGTTTAGAAAATATCATGGTTTGGGTCAAGATAAGGATGTTACTTCTATAAATTAACCATGGGACAAGAGTTAACCTCCAGGGCTGAAAAATTAAGTCAAAAACTGCACTTCCTCAAATGGCCACTTGAGGTTGGCTCCAAAAAGTCAGTCCCCGTAGACCCCCATATTAAAATGCCAAACTTTACAGCTGAAATGAACATGTTTACAGCCTGGTACAAAAACGACTTTAGTCTCTATTGCTAGCTTCTCTGTTTTTGACAACTGCATGGTGTGTGTGTGCGTGTGTGTTGGGGGGGATTTTTATATAACACTTGTTTACATCATATTAAGGCTTAATGTTATGCATAATTAAGTGCATAGCCACTGTGAATGATGTGGTGGAAATTAAGGACATTATTTAAGTTAACTTACATGCTACTTAAAATTGACTTGGCTTTACACAGCATATGAACTGTGGTCCCTTGGGTGAAATGTCCTGGGCGTTTGATTGAGTAGTAGTAGTTGTAAGAAGTGCTCTGAGTAGTCGATGGACTAGAAAAGCGCTATAGCCGTTTCATATTTTCTCCAAAAACACACACACACACCGGAAGGGGCATGACTTAAGTACCCCATTTTTTTCTTTATGACATTCAGGTATAAAATGAAACATCATTCCTGCATAAGTCAGTATCGACTAAATGGGAAATGACACATCAAATTACCCCCCAAAAAATGTGATAACATCCAGCAAAATGATACAAGAAACTGTTATTATTTATACGCCTTTTGTTGAGACCAGGCTGCCATTATGGAGAATAGTAACTGTGGTCAGTTTGAATTTGTGATGGCGAGATTTTTTTTTTTTTTATTATTTTTTTTTTTACAAATGATCAAAAGCTAACACAAAGAGAGAGACACACACAAGCATAGACCTTTCTGCATTCACACACACTGTTAACACTGTTATAAACTCATCCCACTCAATATCTCACAGCTCCAGCTTTTCTGTTTTTTGAATATAAGCAGTTTTCAGTACAGTCTGCAAAATAAAATGAAGAAGAAAAAAAAGCCACACAAAACCCTCGTCCTCGGCTGCAGCTTGTAAAATGAGACGTGACTGACACGGCTGTCCTGTCAAGCCTCTGCGCTGTGGTTTAGTTGAGACCACGAGAAAAGGGAAGACCGCATCAAAACAATAAGCGTTCTACCAGCGCACACTGAATTATCATTCTTAGCGAGCGGCGGTATTTTAGAGCTAATTGTTTGTACTAATTCTCTTTCTAATTCACCACCTCCCCCTGCCTGTTATTATCAGAATCATTAGGCAGCATCATTAAACATTCAGGAGCAGCATGCCTACCTTTGTGCAAAACAACTGCACTGAACTGCACTGAAATCTACCCAGTTGCTTCAGAGTCAGTCAAGTGATTATCAGACGACAAAAGGTTGATGCAATGAAGGTTTCGGGTGTTTACGCGCTGACTGATGATGCCGCTCGCTTCTCTGATTGGAAGATCCAGTGTTTGTTATACTATAAACGGGCTTTGTGTTTTGTTAATTAACTAAGATAATTCCACTTGTTTCCAATAGAGTTTAATTCCTTTTATTATGAACAAGCAGGATGTTATTTTGGTGATCAAAATGTTCTTAGGCCTGTTTACTTTCTGAATTCTACATATAAAAATGAATTCTTTATGATATCTTGGCAAAAAAAAAAGAATCAATTTTAAACAGCGTTATTCTCATGCTTTGTTTTTTTTTGTTTTTGAAGCCTTTTCTTTATCTTTCACTGTTTCCTCTACTACCCTATATAATGATCTCTGCTGGGAGAGTTTTTTTGATAGAGCAAAGACAAAAGGATATAAATAAAACACACTGGGAAAAAAAAAACTAGTGCAGTCTCAAGATTACAGACATGTATGGGGTGTTTGACAACTAAACTTGTGCTGGCTGCATCGTCTGTGAAAGATACAAGAAAAAGATCTTTACCATAAAAAAAGAATGTTTGGCATCAAAATCCTCACACTGGAAATGTTCTGTATATTTGTCTCATGCAGGATTTTTCCACTTATTTCTACTGGTATCTGGACAAGCTTTGGTTTTAATTTTCTTTGCAGCACTCAGAGCTCTGAAAAAAAAGACATTTGCAAACACAAATTATAACTGAATGCACGCTTTTATGTTTCCCAAATTTTAAGAGGCAAAAGCAAACTGCTACACCCACCGCCACTCTCAATTATTTTGTTTTTATTGAGAATTTTGTTCTTTAGCATCTACGTTGGTAAGTTAATTATTTTTAAGTCTGGGAAGTGATTCAGGAAAAAAACAAAAACAAAAAAAGAAAACAACTCTTGCCAACTCTTATCCAGCTGTGCTGAAAATATGGAGTCACAACAGTGCTATAAAAAGAAAACATCTTGGAAAAGAATAATAAGATAAATGTGAAACTGTGAGGAAATATAAAGAAAGATATATTAAATAATAAATAACTAAATAAGAAGTGTTTTTGTTTTCACTTTTCCTTGAAGGGCAGAGGTGTAAATCAACAGGCTTTGGGCATCCTAGGCTGAGTAGTCAATTCAAAATCAATAGGGAAAAGCAATATAGAAAAAATGAAGGAAAATTAAGGAAAATTAAAGGCATAAAAATAAATGAATGACATAACATGAAATAAAATAAAGTTTACAAACATATAGAGGAAAAAAATATAGTAATTTATAGGCAAAATACATAAATAAATAATAATTACTATTTTATTTTATGTTATGTCTTTGTATTTCCAAATTCAAGTGTTCTTTTATTTATTTCTCTTTATATTTTCATTTTGATTTACTTAGTTCTTTCTTTTATCTATTTCTCCTTATATTTATAGTTCTTGATTACTTTTTATTCTTTTATTTAATTCCACTTTTATTGACTTATTTATTCTTTATATACATACAAAAGCAGCTCTTGAAACATTACAACAGCACATTTAAATAGCTGGTTTGGAGTTTCAAGAGGATTTTTCAGACTTAA
>JAJHUR010106575.1:1365-14740 GCA_027495735.1 Lutjanus campechanus
CTTGTTTTTGTAGACAGAGTCGCTTAGCAACAGGTTTGTAGGATGAGTGAGGCCCAAATTGTCCGAGTGGCCTGGGCCGGCTGTTCAGCCCAGTGTGTTATCATCATGATGTGCTGGTGGGAGGCCACCAACTGTGTTTGTGCGTGTGTGTGTGCATGTGTCTACCGATGGACCCTGAGTTATTTCATCTTATGCCAACTGTGTGTGTGTGTGTGTGTGTGTGTGTGTATGCATGTGTGTTTGCTTCAGGCAAATGCTTTTTCATGTAAGTCAGTATGGATTGCTGAGGAGTGAGAGACCTGCCTGTTTCTATTATCATCAAAGTGTGTGTGTGTGCTACAGTATGCCACTATCAGCTCTCCCTCTGATATTCGGCAATACAAAAGCATTATTCATCATCAGTCTGGCCCGGGTACTCCATGTCTCTGCTTTGAATCTCATTCAGGGATTCAGTGATCCCAGGTCAAATATTCACAACTGCAACACCCACCTCCTCTATCAGGGGAGTCGTTTACGAGCTGACAGCAGGCATACTGTATGTCAGTGCTTTACTTCTCCAGCCCGCGGATGTGCTGACTTAGAACTGGCTGTCGGTTTACCTGATAGCTCCCTGGTGATAAATAGCCTGAAGCCTGAAAATACATCCTGAGCCAGACATCCAGGGGAGTTGAAAGAGAGCTGAAGTATTTCACTCAAACACATTTAGAGTTTTATTCAAGAGTGAAAACAAGCTGGCACTAAGCTGGGCTGCTGTTCACTGTGTAATGTATACAACTGAATGATGCTGCAGCATTTAATTCTCTCATTAATTAACTAATGCTTAATAATCTTCCATTGAAAAGTCAAGCACTTAATGGATTAGATATGCTCTCATGCCCAGATAAAAGGATGTATAATTGTGGGGATTACATCAGCTAATGTTGATGATATTTGATGATATATGCTCACTGGGCGATAAGTGAATTTGCTTTGCTGCATTTGCCAGTACTGTGGCCACTTTTTCACGTATGAGATATTCATTTGCCATCATGTGTTGTTTTCAGCTAAAATGAAATACTTCTAAAAGTCATCCTCAAAGGGACAGTTCACCCCAAAATCAAAAACATATTTTTCTTCCTACCTGTCGTGCCATTTATCCATCCACAGGTTGTTTTGGTGTAAGTTAATGAGTTTTGGAGAAATTGGCTCTCGAATGTAATGGAAGTAGACGCCACTCGACTTGTGGCGCTTCAAGCGCCAAAAAACTTAATTTGAAAAACTCAACAGCAAGGTCTCTTACCAGAAATCTTCACCTGGTTACTCAAGATAATCCACAGAGCTTGTCGTGAACAGTTTCACATAGGAACTATGTTCTTTCTAAAGAACCACACCCACCAACCATATCACCAGACTAGCCAGCTCAGTGGTGCTAACATTACAGCTTAGACGAGGAGGACACTCTTAATGTTTACATCCTGCAGGCAGGTGTCATGAGCCTCTTGTCCATGAGCACACTTCCTTCTGCATAAAGAATGTGTGTTTTTGATTTTTGGGTAAACTGTCCCTTTAAAGGAATATAATATCCTTTTTTCCTTCTTGTAGAAAGTTAGATGAGATTGCTACCACTCTCATATCTGTCTAACTATGAAGTTAGAACCAGGAGATGTTAGCTTAGCTTAGCATAAAGACGAGAAATGGGGAAACTGGAGTCTAGTCATTACTGTTGCTGGTTGCTAGGCAACTAGGGAAGACTCCAGAAAGTCATTGCTCCCAGCAAAGAAATAGTCCATGGCATAATTTCCTGTGAAAGTATAGCTTGTCCCCCCTGTTTCCAGTATTTACGCTAAACTAAGCTAATTGTCTCCTACCTAAACCTTCATGTCAATCGATCTTCTCATCTAAAAAAAAATGAATAAGCGTATTTCAGTCAGGAAAGACAAGAGAATGAGGTAAAGATAACTCTTTATTATACAGATAATATGTGATAATTCATCTTGATAGAAAGTCTTACACTCTACAGTTAGATTTTATAATCATGGGATGTCTGCCCTGTGCAGTGCCCAGATAAATCCCACCATGGAGTCCAGACTTTGCTGGTGGTAGCTGATGTTGACTCTGCTGGGACCAATAAAATGATGAAGCAGATGAATCTGTGAAGACTGGGTGGTGAAAGAGAGGTAGAGGCACACACCAATGACTAAAGGCTTAGGGAGAAACATTTAAGATGATAGACTAACAATGAAGGTGTGTCTGTGCTATTTGATAGAAGTGACCAAGTGATTGAACAGCTGATTGACGCTGACTGAAGCGTGGAAGGTAGGATGGTAAGAGAAATAAAACTGCAGGCCTAAACATCTAAAGCAATCGGTACTGCTTCATTTCCCAAAATGTTAAACTGTTGCTTGAAAATTAGCAAAACATGTTTGAATTTGGAAAATAAAGTGTGTGTCAAGGTTAAAAATCATGATAAAGAAAAACAATCACACATGAAAAGAGGGAGGCTGGAAAATTCAAACAGACATGCCTGCATCCTTGTACATACACTGGTATAATCATAAGCATTATTCTGTCAGTATTTAAACCTGAATGTCTGTGTTTGTGTGCTGTGTCCTAATCTGCCACTGAAGCTTTTGTCAAAATAAAAAAATGAGACAAATACATCTCTTAATACCAGCCAACTGCATTTATATTCTAAAATAATTCGCAGTCTAAAAACATCAGAGTATGTCAGCCTGGGGGAGCTCAGCTTGCATGTCCTCTACTGATTTGATTTTTAGCCTGGGATCATATGTTCTGTTTCCAAACTTGTCACGCAAGATTCTGGAGGTCAAACATTTTCCACTCCTGCCACGCTCACCCTGATCTCTGAAATACTACCCATGTTTCACTGAATTTGATCACATCAGTGCTGATCAGAGCTGGCGTTGGCTTATGTAATATTAATCACATCTGTTGTAATGTAATGTAATGTTGGGAAATCTAGAAATTGTCTTTTGTATCAGCTACCTGCCAAAAGGTTTGGGCAAAATATTTTCTTTTGCTTACAGGGAAACAAGGTACAGCTGTGACAGGAGGACACTGCAGTAAAACAAGGGGTGTATATGGTGCAAAAACACCCATGTGTCTTCTTTGACAATACATTTATACACAAAAGCCACTTCAAAACATAGGCTTATAAAACAAGATAACTATTTAACACTTACACCACATCACATCATTGATATATGCAGATTATTTGACTGTGTTGTGGCTTGTCACCAGTTTTCTATTAAGCCGATCTTGTGATTGTAGCTATTGATTGTGTCCCATTGGAGAGTATCAGCTGCTATGAAAGAAAACAATTTGTATTGGTTGTGTTCCAAATGGCCTTCAGCTTGATTATGCTGAGGTGGAAGTAATTCCGCTATTGATCAGTACAGCTGCTCTCTTGTCGCTCATTAACAGTAAGCAGTGTTTGCACCAGTGTGTGTATGGGTACATGTGCTGATGTTGCATTGCCCAGTGATAGCTTAAAAGTCTATAGTCCTCTCTGTGCAAAAAATGTATCTAAGACTTGGATTAGAAACACTGCATCTAAAGTTGGCCATTGTGCAATAGCCTGCTTTCATGACATGCAGTTGAAAGGAAGCCAGTCACAGCGAAACCAACCACCAATCACTTCCACACTACTGAAATTACTCTCCTTTTTGGAACTAACTCCTCCACAGTAGATCTGGTAGCAATGTTACTTAGCAATGTTATATAGCGTACACTTAATGATATCGTTTTATTAGATGGACCTTTTTTAAGTGGCTAAAATACGATTTAATGCTGACCCTGTCCACAGTAGTATGTTGGTTAGCTCTTGTGCTGGTACCCCTCTCTGCTTCTCAAATCTGAGAATCAAACAATCTAAACATGAGCATGCATGGAAACAATAAGACATCTGTCAAACTAAACATATTGTATTTTTTATAGCTTTTTATAATATTTTCATGCTTACATAGAATTAAATTTTTTTTGGCATGTAATTGACTTATCTGTGTTGTCCAACCAGGTCGTTGGAAAGGAAGCTGCAGAGACCCCTACTGGCTAAGTCCCGTACTCTTCCCAGCATCCCCCAGTCTCCTACAGTCCCCAGGGTCCACCACTCTGATCTCATTGGTGGGAGTCCTCCTCGCAGGAAGAACCCGCCCGCCGCCACCGGCCACCCGAAGGCCTGCACTCTGCCACCTGCAGGTAAAGATAAAAAGGAAGCTGACAACAGAACAACAAGAGCAATTTTTCAGTGTCTGTTGCTCGGGGAATGCATGTTTACCAAAACAGCAGCAGGTGACTTTGTAGAATCGACTGCATCTGTGTGCTTCTTTCATCTCCTTTGTTTGTTTATTTGTTCGTTTGTTCACATAATATCTCTGGCAAATCACTAATCTGATTTTGACAAAGCCTGAGTAAATTCTCCCCAAATCTCCCCCAAATGCACTTCAGTACACAATTATGATATTGCAGCTCAAAGCCTTCCTTTTTATCCTGAAATGACTGTTTCTGTGTGAGTTTCGTTGTAGGAAACTGGAAGCTTTTGCAGGAGATTTTTATTCATTCACCAATAATTACATAATGTCTTCGCAGTTGCAATAATCCATTATCTGGCCAGATTAAATTGCTTTTGGCTTCTGGGAGACAATGTACTATTTGTCTGACCTTTTAATTTATAATGTGTCTGCCTCTTGAACTACTGATCAGAGGAGTGTCTCAGGCTGGAAAGCTTAGACTAAAGTCTCCTTAGATGTGCCAAACATGTCCCGTTTCCTTTTCCTTTCAAACGTCCTAAAGATGCTTTGCTCCTTTGATATTTGCCTCGCCTGATGGAGCGCACACAGCAGCTAGCTATAAATCAAACACTGTTCCTTCACCTGAGAAGTGAAACTGTCGTGGGCGAATCCTGCAGCTGGAGCCTGCTGGCAGAGATAGCGGTGTGTTTTTTAAAAGGATGAAAACATTTATAGGTGGTGAAGATTTTATGTGAAAGCAAACACTACAGTAGGCTTTGATTTGCGCGGATCAAAAAGAAGATTTACTATAAAAACTGTAGTGTCCCAGATGTTCAAAACACAAGGTACTGCACTGTAAAACTATTATAAACTATTTGTTTTAACTGCCTTAAGACCCTCAAGACAAATTTGATTTTTTTTCAATTTTCTCAGTGACACTTCAGATTCTAAAAAAGAAGAGTCTCAGGAGAGTTTTATCTCGTAAACAGTGCATGCTGGGAAGTCTTTTGATATGCTGATCATGAGTTGATTGAACTCCACTCATCATTTCAAGTCAAAAGACTTCAGAAGAAGAAGAAGAAGAAGAAGAAGTCATGTTTATAAGTTCTGAACATAAATATTTTATGTTTAAATAACTTGAATAAATAAAATTTGTACATTTATGTTAATTTAAGGTGAAAATATTAGTTGATTCCACCAAATTCCCGTAACTCTTTTTTACAGTGTACGAGAGAAATCACTTCATAAATACAGCTCAGTTGAATTAACGAATGAACGCATTAAGTTACGAATAAAAACAAAAACAAGCGAACCGAGAACATTCATTTGAACACTTCATAAGGATATGAAACCTTGAGATTGCTTTTAAGCAGTTTCAAAAGTGACCTACATTCAGCGTGTTTTAATACATTCATAATTTCTCAGAGGATAATTAAACTTCAGATCCTGCTTCTAGCAGCTCTCTCAATTTTCCAAAGTGGGTCATTTGTAAAGTAATCTTCTCTCCAAACCCATCGGAGACATGGACAGACTCCGCAACCAGTCAATAAGTCAGCATCCATCGTGTCAGAGCGCCCAGCTGTAGAGTCAGAGCATGACGTGCCTCAGGTTAAAGGGATAGTATGGACTATCTGATGTGGGGTTGTATGAGGCACTTAAAAGGTAGATGCCGAACTGGTTGCCACCAGTCAGGAGAAGCAGCGAGAGGCACCAGCATGGAAGACAAGCAGTGTACCGCTGTGGACAGGTTCAGCAACAAAAGGACTTTTAGCCACTTAAAGAAACTTCCATCGAAAGACATCAACATCAGTTTAAGTGTACGCTATACTTGAATATTTTCACCACTTTACTTTGCCGCCAGACAGCCTTTTCTGATGGGAAACTGCTGTTATATAAGCCAAATATCATTCTCTCCAAACCAACTGAACTCCAAAGGCAAAATCAGTCATTTTGCCTCACAGTTGCTGGTATACCCCTGCCTCGATCTGTTTGTTTGTTTGTTTGTTTGTTTTAGTGGGTTATCTGTGAATCTGAACTATCCTTTTAAAACGCCACGCAGTTAAACAAACTGTCAGATGGAGGCACTGGCCTTCCAGTAGCTCCCATGTTCTGCAAGATAAAATTACTGATTTCACCAGTTGAGCTTGGTTGGTTTGGAGAGAATGATATTTAGCTTGTATAACAGCATTTCCCTTTAGAAAATGCCATCTGATGGCAAAGTAAAGCAGTGGAAATGCTCTAAATATAGCGTATACTTACACGGATAGATTTTTTTTTTGGTGGAGCTTTTTGTAAGTGGTTAAAATAGCTTTTATTGCTGACCCCGTCCACAGGAGTACATTGCTTATTTTCCTACACTTCCACTCCTCTTTGCTTCTCCAAACTGGGGGCATGCTAGGATTTGTTGTAGCTGACACACTGACTATTCACATCAAATAATCCCATCCCATCACTTTAAACATCCTTACACACCCTTTTCCTCACTCACAGGCACTGACAGACACACACAGTCAACAGTGGTCTGTCACCGATGATTCACGTCGCTCAGCTCGACTTGATCAAAGCTCCCCGCCACTGCCAGATGGATGAGAACTGTCACATTTTAAGTGTTGGGATAAGGGAAAATGCTGTGTTATTATAATCCTTATCTGTGATGTTTAATACAAGAGAAGCTTGCACAGGAGGTACATAGCCCTCCGCTTCCCGAAACTGCACCCTGTCCTTTTGAGAGAGAAGAAATGTGTAACTCCACAAAGGCTGAAAAGAAACGACAAACATCAGAGGAAAGGAACTTATTAAAATAAGGCAAAGTCTGGCACTTGAAGTAAACCAAAGTCTCCCTGGATTCACACAGAGAGACAGGCGGCAACACGGGAGGTACAGACTTCGAAATAACTCAAACAAGCAGGTTTTCAAAATATAATAAAACAACACTCAGCACCTTATTTTTGTGCTAGCCCCCCAACCCCAAATAAACTATATAATATCAGATGAACCAACTTAAAGGTAAATCTTCTTTTCCAGAACCCCCAGTGGGAATTCACTCAGCTTTAAAAGGCCTGTTTGGAAGCAGTTTTTGATATTGTTTTTTTTTACCTTAAAGCCTAAGTGCCAAATATGTGAGTGCAAAACTGCCTTTTGTTTAGGCTCAATTAATATTAAGCACTTAAATTGGTCCCTTCCACTCATCATCAAAACAGCTTGCTGTGGTTCAGGTTAATTGAACTCTGCAGTAGAAATGGTCTGCCGTACCTGTGTTGGTGTTTTTGCTTATTGTGATTGTGTGTGTGTAATTTCTCTCTCTCTCTTTTTTAGTAAATATACATACAAACCACCTTGGGCCTCATGCAAGAACATTTTCATATTCTTAGCTTAACTTTCTCTTCTCATGAGACTTGTAAATCAGCATAATTAATGCCCCAATAATACCATATAATGAAAATGGCATCAAAGAGTAAAAAGAAGTAAAAAGAAGAAGTTTATATATATAATATAATATATATAATTTTAAACAGTGTCAGCAGTGGTATTTAGGGACCAGTTAAAGGCGACAAACAGGAAAAATGAGTGCTGTTAATGCTGTGTCACCTGAGGGTCATACTGTCACTGACATAAAGAAGAAAAATGGCTTGATATGAAAATGACTTTTAATAAAGATGCATCACAACAACAAGCCAATCAATGACTGCAACGGGAAATGGGGGTCAAGGGGAAGTCTCATTCACTGAGATGGACAAAAAGTACATGCCATAATAGTTCTAGCTAGATGATGTTGCTTGGATGTTTGCCTGGACAGTGACTTAATAAACTTGCATGTGAAGATACGGCCTGACTGTAGGTAATCGCCAGTTGAAATTAATGATGATATTGTAAGGCTGTAAGGATAAATTTTAAATTAATATTTTAATTCAAAATGCGGAGGCAGTATAGTGTAATTTAGGATTTTCAAATTCAAAGTCACTCCCAAGTGATTAAATACACAGTCATTAGTGAAAATCTTTGATTTGGCTAACAGCGGATTATGTGCTCATGACTCCCCTGACAGGTCTGAACCACTAATTGTTTTAAATAAAATTCAAAATTTGAGAAAATTGGTGAAGGCGTGAAGTTCTCCTAAGTCACTTGTACAGACAACTAAAGAACAAATTTGTCTGTTAGAGTGGTTCTCGCTTGAGCCCCATTGATCCAAAAAAATCTAAATGTAGAAGCATGAACAAAATATTTGTAAACATTCTATAAGTTTTAACTAAGTAGTTATTTTAACTATTAACATTTCTTTAGTGTTTGCAGAGAGCAAATGCATTTTGATACTTTCATCTGCAATAAAAATATTTCTCCAGTGCCTAAATTAGTGGAGACAATAATATTTTTTTTATTATTGTGATGTTATTTTCTAGATTAAGGGGTGCTGTAGTTCACCCAAAAATGAAAATTCAGTTGTTGTCTACTCACCCTCATGCTTATTGAAGGTTTGGTTTAGTTTTTAGGTCCACAAAATAGTTTCTCTTCTGTCTGGAGTTGCACATTGCAAAATTTCATTAACAATGTAAGTGAATGGTTTTCAAACACAGAAAAACACCCCCGAAAGAACAAAAAATGCCTTCAGGCTGCTTGTCTGGTGTAATCCAAGTCTCCTAAAGCCCCAGCATGCCAAGTTCACTTGAACGACGTCATTTACACCATGTTTTCAGCCTAAATCTTCACTGTAGATCCTTCGCTTGGAGCCACGTCCATGTGCAAGTGCACACCATCAGAATTCTGTGTGTGGGGGTTTTTACGTTTGAAAACTGGTTACCATACATTGTTTGGGAGATTCTGCAATGCTGTTTTTCTGTGAAACGCCAGCAGTGTTTTGTGGACTGAAAAACTAAATCCGACCTTCAGTTGGCATGAGGCTAAGTGGACACGGTCTAAATTTTCAATTTTGGGTGAACTAGTCCTTTAAACGCTAGTATGCACAACTTAGCTCAAAACTCCTGACTCAATCTTATTACTCTCTCCCTCATACATGAACTTTCGACCTGCCACTCTGCACCTCTGCTGGCGCCTCTTCACAGTGCCACCTGTGTGCTGTAACATAACGTAACACGTTACACAATGATGTCATCATGTGTGTACAACGTGATGAATCAAAAGACAAGAAGCCTTATCTTTCCACTGCCAAAAGAATGAATGCTCTAGCTGTTAAGGTTTTCATTTCAGATCGATTTTAACAGGATCATGATCCCCTGCGGTCAGCAGGGACCGGCTGTGGTGGGTCAGTTTTCATAGGTTAATGAATAAAAGTTAAAAATGGAAGCATGAAAGAGGAATAAAACCATTTCTTTGTCTCTCTTCCTGCCTCCCTCCTTCTCTCTTTGCCCCTCACTGTCCCGCCATGAGATGTGACGTGATGTCCTCACTAAAGCCACCTTGGTAGAGGAGCACTGAGCTAACCCCGACCCTCTAATCCAATAAGTCCTTACTACTTCTAAAACTACTGCTTCTAATGATCCTAGACTTCATGACATTGTCTGTGATTAGTTTATTGAACCCAAGTGCTTCCATTTCATGTCCTGACTTCACCTATCTCACTCTGTTTGTCTGTTTTCCCTTGCCCTACTGCTGCTCTGTGGCAAATATCAAATTGAAAGAGACTTCAGTCTCATGCGGCCCCTTGTTGCCTAGCAACCACTGTCATCGACCTGATGCTGCCTCTCCCTCTCTCTCTTTATCTCTCTAGTAGTGCTGAGACATCTTTTTTTTTTAAATTCAAGTTGTTTAATAACCCAGGTTCACTTCATTCACGGATTTAAGCAACATCTCATGTTAGTGACACGTCTATGCCTCAGAGCTCACGTTGGGAGTTGGTCCCCAGTCATTTTGTTGCAGTGAGTTGGCTCAGCTTCGGGAGCCAGATGCGATTTGGCTGCTGCTCAGACAGTGGAACTGATACTGTTATATTTCACACTCTAAAAGTCATTCATAAACATGCACAAAAGTGGCCGCTGCCAAAAGACCTGCTGTTGAAATGCTGTTTGTCATTACAAGACAATTCTGGACTTGATATAAATGTGTATTGAACCAGACAAGCTTGAAAAAACACTGAACAGCAACTTCAGAAACTTGATAGCTAAGACTATAAAATGTTTTCCTGGCTTGACACTTTGTCTGAAACTAAAAAAACAATATGTTTTTGATTTATTGCTCTATGATAAAGCTGCAGGAAACAATCTGAACATGCAAAATGCAAAACCCTCTCTCTCCACTGCCTTGTATCACTCCAGTTGCTAATCACTAGTTAGCAACTGTGAGTCACTGCTACTTTTTTTTTTCACCATGGCATTAATAATCACAAGAGAAAATGTGATCGATCTTCTGATCCCCGCAGCTTCCACACTGCAAACTACAAAGCCATTTTCCTTAAAGGGGAAGGCTGGCCCAGTAATACTCAGGTGCAGTTAGGCTGTGGGTATGTTAACCAGGAGTGTAAAGTATGTAAGGTTAAAGTATGTCAATATAACAATTGTCCAAATCCTTGAAGATTTTTATTTTTGAATTTATTTTTTATTATGCCTACATATTATGAAATAACAGATTTCCTCTCGTACAGCTGATGTGTCCACGGACTGGAAAGTTATACTGTCAGGCAGACTGTGGGCACTGATGAATAATCTGAGGTACAGAAACAGGAGTGCAAGCTAACGCCTAACAATAAAATACAGTAGATGATGATAACAAACGTAATAATGTCAGCAGCTAACAGAAAGCTTTGTTTACTTATCGTTGAAGTTGTTTCAGGAGAAATACTACAATACTGCTCTATCTGTTAGTTATAATACTTAATCAGTTTTCAGGTTACAGTGTTTGCAGTTGTTAGAGAAGTTAAGTCCATTAAGGAGTTTACATTCATGGTTTTAATATTTCTCTTACTACAGAATTCATTTTTTTTTCCATTTGTAATGTTTTCTACAATTTACATTCCACTGAGCTTAATTTGATGGCATATAAACAGGCCAGACTTTTAACACGGAGCAGCAGGGAAATACACAAAATGCAGATCCTGTGTGAGAGCATGATTTAATATTCACGGTCAAAGATGTCATGATTGAGCCATTAACTGGACCTTTTTGTGTTCAGTGACTCAAGTCACTGTAGCTTTCCCAGCATGCATCAGGTGCTGTGAGTAACTGAAAGACTAGAGAGGGTTTTATGGGTGCTGTTAGTCGGGCGCTGGACGCTGACAGGACGTCTGACGAGCAACAAATGCAGAGTGATGGCAATTGGCCGTGATTAGCACGGCTGAGCTGTGTTCTGACAGCACACATCCATCTCTGTTGTGCGACTGTGAAAGCTTAGCCGTCCTGTCAGTGCGGGAGAAAAACACCACTGTCACTGCAGATTTGTTCCTTCCTCTGCATTTTACATGAGCCATCATTTCTATCAGGCAAAATGGAATCATAATCGAGTTGTTAAGCAGGCAGGCTGAGAATAATGGTTGGTTGTAAAATATTTCACCTTAAAAGGAAGCTTACAGTAATTACATTCAAGAAATAATTTATGAAAGTGATTAGTGGGTGACAGCTAACAATTTGCAGAGTGAGTTTGCAATAATTGTGTTACAGAAACAAACATTCATTATCTGTCCAATCTGTCACATATCTCCTTCTGTCAACCCTTCTCGTTCCATTTTCTTTCTTCTCCTAATCCCATTATTTGTCCTTTTTGTCCCTCTCATCTTCTCTCCTCCAGGGGAGCTGTGGCGTTTAGAGGATGACATGGAGGGAGAAGATGAGCCCGGGCACGCTGGGTGCACTGAGGTCCGCCCTCGCTCCCAGTCGCCCTTTTCCCACTTCCGGGCGCGAGCTGCCTACCTCCGTAAGAGCGTCTCTGCGGACGACCACCTGGACATGGGCTCAGACTACAGCTCAGGGACTGCAGTTGAGGGAAAGCCGAGCCGAGGCAGTAAGGGCAAGCTGAAGAGAAAGTTTGTAAGTTTAATCCCTTGTTTCCTTTTTATTCATATTGATTGCTAAAATGATGATGTACGAAAATTTGTTTCTACAATAATGAGTCAATAATGAATTGAAACATTTTGGTAGAAGAGCAGGTTCTTTGTTACCACACAATGGCACAGTATCACTCTCGGCCTTGGCTTAGACACAAGCGTTGGGTGCACTGGAGGTGGTCCCCTCAGAGGTCGCAGCAGTACATCTGGTCATTTAGTAGAACATGGCTTACTCACTGTGAGAACGTTCCATCGTGCAGACATTTACAGCAGCTCTCAAATGAAGACCACATGATTCTAAGTCTCTGTGACTCTCTGTACTTCACATGTCTGTCTGTTTTTCTCTTGATCTCTCCTCCCTTCTTTTTCCTTTTTCATAATTTGATTCCGGTCATCCAGTGATCGCAGGCCTGGCATGTCGATTCCTTGTCCTTCTGCTCGCATGTCGAGGTGTCCTTGGGCAGGACACTGAATCCCGGGTTGCTCCCCAGTCACTGGGGATGCACGAGCCAGTGCATTCCTAATTGCCAGTCCCAAGCCCAGACAAATTTGGGGAGGAGGGGGGGTTGCATCAGGAAGGGCATCTGGCTTAAAATAGCCTTTACTAGGGGTTTTCAATGTCTGAGACTTTGGGCCTCCTTTAAGACAAAGCCACACATATTTAGGCTAATCTACCTGATCTCCTTTTGATAACTAATGAAATGTTTGCATGGTGGGCTAGGAGGAGCTCAGTTTTACAGATAATCTGCTGTGTGACCCCTAATTAGGGAGCAGCCGAAAGAAGAAGAAGAATATCGGCTTATCTGCCCCACTTACAGCTCATCACCTATTATCATATGATCCTGTAACATCACTTTATACTGTAAATCCCACTTTTCATCCTGAGGGAGAATCCTTTAAGCTCATCAGACAAAGATTACCAGCAGCAAACATTTTTACCACAACACAGCACACAAGAGAAATTATTTTCCCTTTTTTTGCAGCCACACATACAGTCCTCCTTGGTACATAAAAGGAACTTTTTGTTTCAAGGTTCTTTCAAGAACATTATAGAGGCATAAAAGAACGTACAATTCTAATTATCTGGCAGATTTTATATGAGCGAGGTAGATAAAAAGCGAGATTCATGTTAGAAAAGAAGAGTACAAACCAAGAGAGA
>JAJHUR010106576.1:0-27468 GCA_027495735.1 Lutjanus campechanus
AGTCTCGAAATCTCAAGGGTCACGTTGGAAGTTCCCACAGCAGGAAGCACAGAGCTGACTAATTAGGGTGAGAGATGTGGCAGGGACTGAAAAAGTAAGGATGCTCACCCACACAGACATGCACAGCGACATGATTTTTGCCAAGAGTCAATCCAAATCATTACCCAAAGATTGAACAGATACTATATGTAGCACATTCAGTCCCGAATGTGACGAAAATACATCATCATGTCCAGTGTAGAACTGAATCAATCACCATTATCACATCAAAAATAACAAACATTTGTTTGGTCCAGCTTCTCAGATGTAAGATTCTTCCACTTTTCTCTACTTTATAGTTTTGTAAATTAAATATTTTTTTGGTCTTGTTAATCTGAAAACAAACAGTACAGCTCTGATAAGCAGTGTATACTCAATAAGTGGTGTGTATAATGTAGATGTAAGCAGATATAAGAGTTTATAATAAACAGATAAATAATTAGGGCTGGGTATGATTTAAAAAATTATGATAACAGTTCCAATACCGGTAGCCCTTAAATCATTTTTTGAAGGTTCTTTGTTATGCTTGCAGTGATTGGCTGTGAGGAATAACATAAATAGTCATTTTTTCCAGATCTGGGTACCAAAAAGGATTGAATGCAGGTATTGTTTGACTGGAGAAGTTTCGATATTACCTGGTACTGGGTTATTTCAACTGATTCTGTAAGGCCTGACACATGAAATAATTGCCAGAAAATTCAAAAGTGTTTATTGGACCTTTTGACTGATACTAAAAATGATTAATTGCTGCCCATGCTCCTGATTTATGTAACAAAACATACATACGTCTACTTAAATAAGCATGTAGTCTGCACATCATATACTGAAATGCTGACAAATTAAAGTGTGTGCGTGTGTCTGTGGATGACGTATGTTCCTTCATGTGTTATCAGTATCATCATTACTGAGGACATCTGCCCAACGCATCCTTAATCATGTCCCTGCCAAAAGAAACAAGGATGCACAGTCTCAATGAATTTCATTAACTTGCAAATCATCTTCTCTCTCTCGTTCTCCCTGTCTCTCTCTGTGTGCTTATGAGTAATCGTTTTGGCAAATCCCACACTCCTCACTGTCTCTCTTACCTGAGAGTGGCGTTATGCTGGATGTGTACTCCTGACCTACTAACAAGCATGCTCTCAGGAGACAGGGAGTGGCTAATTAGGCCTCTTTCCTGGGTCTGAACAGATACATTTTATGCCCAGACAGAGACAGAGTCAATGCATGGATGGCTCGGCTGGCAAAATTTGCATGTCCCTATCTAATGGTGTCTGTTGACATAGCTCCAGGAGAACAGGGGGAGAAAAAAAAAAAAGAAAAAAGAAAAAGAAGAAGTCACGCCACTGCTGAAATGGGAGGGAGGACAGCACGGGATGGCAGAGCTGACAAACAAAAAGCGCCCTCAGTTTTCATCAGCGTAACTTTTGGCCGCTCAGCGATCGCCCTCCTGAATGCCAAGCAGAGAGCATCGCCAGCTGAGGGGAGGAATGAAAAAAAGGAAAAAAAAGCTCTGACGGCAAAAGCAAGTGGCCGGGGCTCTGCGTCCGATGTCTGCATTCACTGACACACTCGACAGACGGGAGTGGGAACAAGGTTGTGGTTCGTGTGGGAAGGGCACCGATAAAAAAACGATGGAAAAAAACCCAGACTGGTGTAATAAATCATGTCAGTGACGCATTAACACATTCATGAGGCAGTGAGATGAAAGGAAGAGGATTAATACTTGTTTTTGACTTCCAGTGGTGAGTGAAAGTCAGTCAGAATGCTCCAGCAGCTGTGAAAGCCTTTTTTTTTGGTTTTATTTCTAGACTATTATTACAGTACATTTCATACTCGCTCCATCCAGGGTTCCTACACATTTTCCAAAGTAAAATTCAAACACTTTTTAAGCATTTTCAAGGTGCATTTTCAAGCTTTTCCACCACCTTAAATGACATATTTATAGACATATATATATATATATATATATATATATATATATATATGTATATGCTCAAAATGATTAGGCCCTATTTCATTCCTTCATTACATTAAAATGAGATGTGACTGTGCTAGACACAACCTAAATGATAGTTTATTCTGCAGAAGGGTGACAAAATGAAAGGAAACACAACAAAGTTTCATGTTTGAAAATGTGTCACCTGTCTGTAATTAGACTTGAGAATCTATATAACATCTCTTATTTCACATATGTTATTTAATGTCTTTATCTAAAATGTAAACACTTTGGTCAGATAGTGATTTATTATGAAAGTCATGCATTTATAATTTCAAGCAGTTTCAAGCACTTTATCCAAAATCCAAACACTACATCAAAATTCAAGTGTTTCAATAAGAACCCCGCGCATCATGAAATGTTTAAGTCTCGATCTGCTCTGAGTTACACAAAATAGAGCAGCAGGGGGCTGGGCTGACGAAGGGTGAGAAAACCTTGATCAATTATTTTAGCTATGATGGTTCACAGGTGAGACGGTGCAGGAAGGCTCCTTAAATTATTCAGATTATGCCATTAATACTGATTTCCTGTGTGACTGGACTGAACATATATGAGGTGTTCAGGGGGTGAAAGATACTTTGCTATAGGGTCGGGCATTGCCGACCAAACTGGCATATGATTATGTCCACGGTCAAACATAACGACGAACGATACTGTTACTCTGTGTAACCAGCTCGCTATACCAAAGAAGCTAAACTAAGAAAACAACAGTGCAAATAACAAAAGCATAATTGAAACACACACTAACATCAGCCTGCAGAAAAGGAACGCTGCTGCCACCTCTGTACCTGAGCGTCTTGGGTTCACCTAACTGTGCAGTTTTAATAAGAAAATAATAAATGGAGACTCAGTACAATAACCAGCAGCAGCTTCTTTTTTCTTTCTTCTTTGCAACATAAAGTACCAGTCAAAAGTTTGGACAAATCTTCTATTTCAATGTTTTTTTCTTTATTTTTTTTTGTTCATTGTAGACTGATACTGGAGACATAAAAACTCTGAAAAATTGAATCATATGAATAATTTAATAAGCTAAAAATGTAAAAACAAGGCAAAATATGATTTGTATTACAGATTTTTAAAAACTCTCACACACTGTCTTCTGCAAAATCAAAGATTTTGATTGCAAGTGCAGAAGACAGTGTTGAAGAGTTTTTCTGTGTTTTTATTGTCGAGCCATGGTCTTCTCCTACGCATCTCTCGACCTACAAGTATGCAAAGATTCTTTTTGCTCTTTGACACTTTAGATTTGTCAAAGTAGCCACCCTTTGCTTTGATGATAGCTTTGCACACTGTTGGTATAAACTGAACCATTTCTTATAAAAAAAAAAAAAAACACTGAATGGTAAGTGTGTCCAAACTTTTGACTGGTGCTGCATCTAATATCTAATTTATTTCTATTTTGACCACTTGTGGGGTAACACTGTGTTTAGATGTTGACAGTTTCTGTGCCAGGTTTCAAAAAGTAATTCTTCAAGCAGTGGTGGATGGAGAGGTACACAGATCCTTCACTTCACTTCACCCAAAAATAAAAAATAGATATTTCTCCTGGCAACTGTGGAGCTATTTATCCATCTAGACTGTTTTGTTGTGAGTTGCAGAGTTTTGGAAATATGGGTTGTAGAGATGTCGGCCTTCTGTACAATATAATAGAACTAAATTAGATGGCACTTAGCTCTTTGGTGCTAAAAGCTTGTTGTGAGCAGTTTCATGTAGGAACTATTTTCTTTCTACTGAATGACACCCGCCAACTGTATCACAGCGCAGAAGGAAGCGTATATCTTCTCACGGACGTAGCGTGGGATGTAAACATTAAAGGTGTCCTCCTCGGCTGAGCAGTAGTACCACTGACTTAGCTCGCAAAGCAGTACGTTTTATACAGATTATTAACTTTTCAGCATTGATTCATAATATTTCAGGGGTGAATTGCGATGTATCCTCCACACCTATTTCATTACATATGTTGATAATCATATATTTTGTATGTAACATTTTAATTATAGCCACTGGACAAAAATATAGCATTCACCTCTGAAATGTAGTGGAGTAGAAGTATAAAGTAACAAGTATCTCAGAATTGTACTTAAAATTGTACAGTACTTATCCTCGACCCAAGACTGATCTAAAGCCTAAACTCTTATCTGACTTTACATCTGCAACAATCCAAGTCAATCATCTGCTCCTCTACGAGAACGGCACTACCAACAAATTTAACTAATTAAAATCTTTCCATTGATTACAACAAAAGTAAACCGTTCCATTTTCAAAACCCAGAAACGAGTATTTAGCTGTAAACAGTGATGTTTTTGAAGTTTTTTCATGTTTTGTTTTGATTTCCAGTCCCATTAAAATGTATTTCGTGTCATTTACTTTGATGTTGTTTGACTCGGCTTCCCTGGAGAGAACCAATTGTCTGGAGACTAAAGTACAAAAAACTTGACTACCTGGAGCATTTCAGAGTGATTTTTCATGCGTGTTTCATCTTTTGAATGAGCTTTAGTCTGAAATTTCAATCATTCTGCTCTCTGATCATTTCATTTTTCCACATAAACTGTTCTCAAGGGGTTTTAGAAAACAAAGAATTTGTTTCAGGTACAGACCTAACCAGTCATTTAGAAGAGGGAATAAAACCCTATGCTGCCACCTACTGGACACCACTGTTACTGTCTTCACTATCTTATTTCCCACCTCAGAATATGCTCATCCCTGCTGAAGCTCATGAGAAGCTGATGCTCCCTGCTGAGGCGTAGTAACCTGTGCAGTCTGTCGAATATCTCTGGGACAGCAGGACGGTGTTCAGCTCAAACTCTCCAAAACGATGAGAACCAAATTTCTGGAAAGAAAACAGAACATGTTTTAAAAAATAATGAAATAAAAACTTCAATAACACAGAACTTCATCATCACTGTAGCTTATTTTGCATGACAATCGACTCACGTTCCCAACAACAAAGCAGCCTAGCAGCTCGATGATTTAGAAAACTCAGTGATGTGTTTAAGAAGTCGGGCCTACTTTGGAGAAAAGATGATAAGCTGTCACTCACAAACATGGTGTTACCATGGTTACAGGCGACAGAGCATTTGGTAGGCACCCTTGTGTTGTGTTCAGTGAAAAGAAAATCAAGGAATTTGTTATTCAAACAAAGACCTTCGCTGCTCCAGAGAGGGGAGGAAGGTGAATCTCAGAGTTTTCTTTTTGTTTTTGTGTTTTTTTATCTGCGGTGTCAGCTCGGGGTCACATTTCAAGTGTCACGCAGAGAGAAACTGAAACTGACTGAGATGAGTTTTTCTAAAAGAAAACAAAAAAATCAATCAAAACTCTCCTCTTTGAGCTACACAGGTGAGTTCATGTTACCCTAAATAACAGGTTTCCATTATAAAGTCTTAAGTAGTGTGCTCTTGATCTTTCTACCAGTCAACAGATTTTTAGCACCCTATATTTTAAGATTTCTGGTTAAATGTATTTGTAATGTAACGTTTTTATGTCACTGGAAATGAGCCCTAAATTACCAGAATCCAGCTAGCTTGTGATCACTCTGACAAAGCACTATGGCTGCAAGATAAATCAGATAAAAATCTAAATCTAAGGTGTAACTTTACATTCTATTTTTTTTATGTTCAGCAGCATTTACGGTAGGTAAAACACTTTGATTAAAAGCTCAAAAGTAAGAGAGGAAAAGAGGTTTGAGGTATTTTTTTTGTTACAAGAGACTTTTCGTGGTGAAAATGGTTCATGTTCATAGCGGGGCGCTCCTGTAGCTCAGTTAGTAGAGCGTGCGCCCCATGTACTGAGACTATAAGCCCTCATGCAGCACATGGGCCACAGGCAGGTTTGACTCCCACCTGTGGCCCTGTGGCTGTTATAACATCAATATCTATCTGATGTAATGCAGGAATGTTTAAGAAACATTCCCAGAATAATCCGAGAGCATTTTGGGAACCAGATTTTGTTTGATAGGAATCAATATTTTGATGGTATTCCCACTTTTATCCAAGTTAACTTACTATACTGTATGAGCACTTCTTCCACCACTGTCTGTAGTTTTCTGTATATGTATAGGCTATATTACATTTATATGTTTATTGTATATTTACATACTGTGATTAAATACATATAACTCGGTGTAAAAAAGTTCTGAATAGTCAAAATGTTATTTCTACATGTGAAAAACAGATACTGAAACATGTCAAAATTTGTCTTAGAGATATCTTAAAAATTAAGAAATGACATTTTGACATATCACTACTAAATTGCTGCTTGTTAGCCCAAGTGACTGAACATTGAAGAGGCTTGTTGCCACATATAATCTCACCTGTCATACATCGGGGGACAGAAAAAGCACACAGCAGGCCTTTTTCACAGATCACATTTTGACTTGTCACAGTGGGAACAGCACAGGTGTAAATAATCAAATTAATGACGACTAAATTCACTTTTAGCGCTTCACTGTCTCACTGTTATGGCTTACCGGGGCCCTTTAATAGAACATAGCCACCGGTAATGTTAATAACACCTGTGTTTTTCCTACTGTGACAAGTCAAGATGTGAAAAAGACCCGTGTAGCTTAGATGTTTTGTTTGTGATTAAAAATTGAGGTGACCAGAGCTGGCGTCTAAGTAGATCAGGTGGATTAACGTCTAATTACATATCGCAGCTGGTCTGGGAACATAATCACTTAGTACCAGCCTGAAATCAGAACACCTTTTGCGATTGTTGGTAAAAGTGAGTCAGCCCCTTAAATTAACCCGATTATCCTGTGTACATGCTGGAGTGGTATCAGAGTGTTCCTCCCCAAAGAGCTAAAATCTCTCTATTTTAAGAGCCTTTAATTGGCAAGCTCTCATAACACAACGGGGCTCTAAATGCCGTGGAAATGTCAACAGTTGAAAAACATAAACACAGTATGTTGAATATGCAGATAGGTGCCTGCATAACCTGCATTTCCACACATAATTTAGCTTAAAGGTTGCATATATAAGATTCTGAACATTAATATAGCAGAAAATAACTATTTGCAATGTAAAGAGATCATCCTGAGCAGAAAATGAAGCCACACTCCCTCTGTGTGTGTTGTAATGTGAGCTCCTCTCTTCTTTGTTTTGGTAGCCGGCCTGGCCGTGCGTGCATGTTGGTGCATGTGAGTCCCTCCTCATGAAACGACCAAACCAGAGCTGATGACTGAAAATAAAAGAATGACTGACCAGCCCACCAGGATGGTTCAATTCAAGGAAACTACTGGCAGTCAGGAGTTTTTAAATTCAACACCTGTGTCTCAAGTACCTAATTCCCTGATGAAAACGCTGAGAGTTGAAACACGGTGACTCATCCATGAAAGAACAAAGGATTTTTATTTTTGTTGAGAAGAAAATCTCTGAATTTCCTTCACACTGGTCTATCTTTGAGGTGATCCTTTCCATGATGTTGTCACTTTGAACAACAATCTGAGCCTGTCAGCAGATGTAACTTAACAGATGTAGTTGCCTCGATGGATTATAACCATTGCAGCCCGTTTCGTGGCTGCCAGCTGAGGTGTACAGCCAGAATAAGGGGATCAGTGAATTAAGGGGTTTATATTAACAAAAACAGAGTTGGTGACTGGTGGAACAGTGCACAGACAAAACCAAGACAGTCTTTGCGAGTTTAAATTTGTTTCTGTCAAGCTTGAATCAGAGTGTTTTATGACATTCTTAGTCATGGAGTCTGGTGGGCCGACGTACCCATCTTTTTTTTTCGGTATGAGATGCTCGACCTCTACTGCAACATCTAGTGACAGTGAATGCCATATACAGAACTTTTAAACATTTCTCTTAAAGTATGCTTCATGTATTTTTCAAAATTTAACAGATTTAACAGGAACATTTCAGGCAAACATCTTTATGGCTGATATCTCCACTCACATCAAAACAATCTGATTTTGTGGTGAACTGTCCCTTTAAGCAGACTCCTCATACGTGATTGTCATCAGGTATTAACAGCAGTCGTGTTTGGATGTTTATAATTCAGCAGTGTTTGAAAGGACATGTGGCAGTAGATTTCCACTAACCTGTAATACGTTTCTGGCATCAAAAGCCTCTCTTTCACCCATGGTTTGTCTTCCTGGACCACCCGTGTCTTCAACTGGAAAAACACCAGATTGTAAAAGACAAGCTGACAAATGTAACACAGAACACAGATAGTTTATCTCCTGATCAGATAAACATGTTTCCTGACTAAGGTGACAAATTCAAGGTCATTAAGTTTGTGAAACAGGGACTACAGTGAGGGAAAAAACACTGAATTTTAATAGGATTCGTCTACATGCTGGCAAACATCGTCCGTGGTGACACGGCCCCTCACTTGTGCCGTGTTGTTGGTCAGCTCAGTGCAAATTTGAGAACTGGGGCTGGACTTTATCCACGGCCAAAATGAATGAAGCCATTGTCAGAGTACTTGGAAAACATGCTGCTTGGTGCACGTAAACAGAGCTGCGGCCAACAGAGAACTAGCTGCCTGATGCCTATTCAGGAATTTGTTGTTGTAATTGTTCAGCTTTGTCGTCACTGCAGCTCAGGTCCAAGCCAAGAGATAATGAGGGGACACTGGCAAACAGGTTCAGGGCAGGAACTATCACTGCGATCACAGCGGGTCAATAACTTTACACAAGCTATAGACAGGTCTCAACACGTCATGTATGTGTAATGTTTTTACCTGTGGAGTCCTTTCTGAACAGAGTGTTCATCACAGTGCCGTGCAGCTTCACTCGGTCCCACTCTCTGGCCATCAGCCCCGCTGAGACAAAGTGCTCCACCAGCCGGTCTGCAATCACCTGCAACCTTGAGAGAAGAAACATTTTAAAAAATACTGTGGGGAAAAAAAAAAGAGTCCAGCAGAATGAAAAGTTTGACACTGTGAGGTGTCACAGTTTTTAGAGGGTTTGCTACTGATCCACTCACTTGTCAGATCCGTCTTTCACTTTGACTTTGGCGTACAAGACGTCCACCATGGCTGGGTCATCATTCATGTACTCTATACCTGTCACCTCCAGCAGCAGAGGTTTTCCTTCTGTGAGGTCCCTGATGGCAGACAGAAAACATCACATTACAGTGACTCAGCTTACCTTTAGTTTTATTTATCCATCTATATTGTTTTGGTGTACGTTGCATGAGTTGTGATTTCTGGAAAGAGACATTGCTGTATATTTTTTCAAATGTATTTTTGGTGATAGTTGGAGCACCACAGATTGAGTCCCATCTAGTTCCCGTATATTCAAGAGAAGGCAGACAGCAGATATATGCTATCTCACATCAAAACAATCTAGATGGATCAATGGCACTACAGGCCTGAGAGAAAAAAATGTATATGTTTCTGAAATCTACCAATCAATCATTAACATATATGTCACATTCTGACTACATGTGCTGTTATGTTGCCAAATAATTGGCAGAAGATTACGTTGGAGATGTCCAAAGTTTTTAGACAAAGATTGCACCTATAGCTTTCTTTTCCCATTTGGTTTCCTGAAACAATCAGACCTTTTATCCAGGACCAGTTGTCATTTAAAGTGGTAATTTTAGATTTATTTTCATAAAGTCTTGTTTGAATTTCAAGTAAAAACAATGTTTTTTTTTTACACTGTTAAAATGTTGCCATATGATTTAATAACTTTGTTTGGGTGCCCACCTGATGAAGTTTTGACACTCTTGGAGGTGTTCACATGCTTTTCTCACTTCAGTTTCATTTAACAGAGCCAGGGTGCCGATTGTCAGGTGAAGCTTTGCAGGGTTTTGAAAGATGGTTCCATCTACTCCATGATCCTAAAAATCAGTCACAGAATGTATAAATAATGTGCTGGTGTTAAACAATACATGGCCACCGCTGGCCGTCATATCACTATTCATATTTACATTTCCTTCTACAGTACCTGTGAATACTGCTGCAACACCTCATCCTTAAATTTCAGGAATCCTTCTTGAATTCTGGGATCAGTCAGGGGGAATGACAGGAAGTGTGAGAAAGGCTGCTTTTTCCGGAAGCTCTCAACGAGGACCTCAACTCGCGTGAGTGCAGATGAGACTGCAGCTTTACTGGAACCTGTGATAACTGGAAGGAAAAGGAAGAAAGTTGAGAGAAAATCTTTTGTTTCAGAAAGTTTTATAATGCTCTTACTTAGAGGCTGCAGTGATTAGTTGATTAATTGATTAGTTGTCAACTAATCAATAACTATTTTGATAAATGAGTAATTGTTTTGAGTATTTTTTTAAGAAGAAAAACTGAATATCCCTGGGTTGTGGACGAAATAAGACGTTTGAGAAAATTTCACAATTTTCAGGAGAGATTAAAAAAATAGGAACAGAATATACAATATAAAGAGATTCAGAAGTTGAATTTACACCATTGCACAGAGTGAAATATTGATACTGCACATAGAATGATAATAATAGAACTGATCACTGCACACTGGAAATTAAAATTCACCTTAGTGAAATATTGATATCGCACACTGAATGATTATACACCTGACTGAAGTACTGAATACTGCCCATTGAAATTAAAAATTAAAATTTCATCTTTGTGAAATATTGCACAGTGTGAAATGGATATTACACCTGAAAATAAGTACCAATATTGCACAACTGGTGTCCATGGTAGTTCAGACCAATTGTCAGTTTGGTGAGTTAGCTGCAGCTCTACTCTTAATCCTTACCAATCTGTCCTTCAATCCCTTGTTTTGGGATGCTGATAGATGTCTTTGTGTCATACTCCAGACGTCTGCGTGTTTCTCCTTTTTTTCCAATGATGTATCTGTAGAACAATCAAGCAAACAAATAAACGCATATTATACAGCTGTAAGATATGTAACAACCAAAACCTGTGTGTTTTGTAGATAACTCACTTGTAAAGTACACTTGGGACATCAATGGCACAGCGGAAACCTTTGTCAGTCTGTTCAATGAAGTTGGTATCACAGGTTTCATCTTCTGCATGGTCTGCACCCTCTAAACATGGTAAACCACACATATTCATTTGTACAATTGGTTTCTTTATTAAGACAGTGTGACTATAGCCTGACAGCACTATCTGAGCCTTTATACAAACACTTATACTGATTGACAGGTCTCAACTTACCTGGTGGTCCCATATAAGATAAATCTTCCTCTTCTTCGTAATGTTCTTCCTTAATAACATTTCTTCTGTATATTCTTCCATTTATATTGATTAGATGTGGACGTAAAACCTCCATAATGTAAACTAGCTAATGTTAGCTAAAGCTAAGCTAACCTAGCAACACAAATAAATATCTGGATAGCTCGCTAGCAGAACAGCCACATGGAAAATGTGTAAATTTAGGATTTATGACGCTTTATAAACACTTTTTCGGCTGACTAGTTGTTCACAACGTATACTACTACTTTCAGTTGACGGTTACGTACTGTTTTTCCTGCTTTACGACACACAGTGGCCATTTTGGGGAACCCTAGATTTGGGAACCTCTCGCGAGATTTGTATACCTTGTTTAATTATTATGCATGTTTATTACAAATTGATTATATTTTATAAAGTGACAACGCAGCGGTTTAGATCTGCTTAGGTTTGGAGACAACTCTACCCACTTGGTTAGGCTTATGGAAAGATCATGGTTTGTGTTAAAATGATCACTCTCGCGAGATCTTTCATCGGTCTGGGGTTCCCGTCTAGAATCAACCATTCTTACTACACAGAGATGATCGTGTCTAGAAGGGAACCCTAGATCCGCAAAAGATCTCGCGAGAACGATTGTATAAACCTGTGATCTTTCCCTAATCCAAACCAAGTCTTTTCTGTCCACAAACCTTCTCTGTTTTTGACCATAGCGTTTTCATATTATAAAGCATAATCAGTTTGTAGTAGGTGGTCTATAATGAAACGACACCGACAAATCTCGCGAGAGTGTCGCAAATCAAGGGTTCCCTTCTAGACAACACCGTAAGAATGCCATCGTTTTAAACGTAAAGTGCTGTCTTTGTCGTAAACTAACTTAGTGGAAAGACATCTAAACAAACAAAACCAAGCAACTGCGCGGATTTAAAGTCGTTACAGATTTACTGGGAGATCGACGGTAAGTTATATTGTTTAAAAAACATGGAATAGTTATTGCCATGTTGTATCCAGTAACAGTAATGGTGAATGGTTGTTGCTGACATTGGTGTCAACGGGATAGTTAGCTAGCATTGTTGCTAGCTGCATAGCTAGTTGTAGCAGGTAAGTGTGTACTATACAAGCTAGGAAAACAAAAACCTTCTAACGTTAGCTTTCGAAGGCTGGTTTGGCTGTGTTTCATTGCCTTCGTGAAACGCCAGCCGTTAATACTGTAAACATGGTTCGGGCGTTATATTGTGGTTTCTTTTGTGTGTGTTTTAAAGTTTCCTGAGGCAATGGCTGCGTCTTCGTCGTCGTCTTCTGCTGGAGGTGTGAGCGGCAGCTCGGTGACTGGCTCTGGGTTCAGCGCCTCTGAGCTTATCCCTCCCAGGAAAGTCCTGTACACATATCCTAAGGGCGCAGGTGAAATGATGGAAGGTAAGATTAAACACGCAGCTAAACGCGTCTGCCTTTAGTTATAGCTCTGTTCTCCCAAGAAGGATGTGGAAATCATATAAATAAGACTACTTGTCAGCGCATTGTAGGCTTGTTTTCTTTTAGGTAATTAAAACAAAGCACTGGGCCAAATAAGTCCCAGGCACTTTGTGCCCCTATTGAGATTTACATTCAGATCACAAGACATCTGTTTTCTAAATGATGGTTCCCTTGTACAGTGCATTGAAAGCTTTGTTATCAGGTTAATTTGTTTGTATTGATCTGTTTTTGACAGTGAATTCATGCTTTTCTTGCATCATACAAAATATCAGTTCTGATTGCCATTTTTGTTTGGAAGAAAAATTCACAACTAGATAAAAAAAAAAAAAAAACAAGTTCAAAATCTTTGTTATTGTACAGCAGAGAGAATGTTTTTTTATTCCAGCCTTTGAGGAATCTGGACATGTCTTCAGAGCAGGTTGTCAACTACTTGTAAAGTTTTTATGCTTCTGCACCAGCACCAACTGTAGCCAGAGGCATTGTGTTTTTTTAATTGTCCATTAGGGGTGTAACAATACATCAATATGTATCAATATGTAGATTCACTGTTCAGTGATCCAATAATATTGATGCAAAGCTAAAATATCAATCTATATCATCACCTTTATGATTTGCCTATATTTTGAAATTCCCATTGCATGTCTCTGTCACAAAAGTCTGTGAGAGTTAAATTTAAAAAATGTCAAATCATAATTTAGTTTCTTTTCTGAGTTGACAGAAATGTAACTGAATGTGTTAAATGGATGTATGATAATGTATGATATCGATTGGAGGCCCCTGAATTGAATCAAGTTGAAATCATCTTGTTACAGACTTTAAGATTAGTAAGTATTGTATCGTTGTCCAAAGAATCAATACAATATCGTATTGTGGTGAAACTTGTGATTTACACCGCTGGTAATTTTGACTAGCAGCAATTCTGATTAAATATATCTACAATTAATTTCTCACTAGTCCAGATGTTATTTCTTGATATCAACAAGAAATAAGTGGAGATGTCCATCTGTCTGTCTCTTACTTGTGAACATGATATCCCAGGAACTCCTTGATTGAATTTCTTCTAATTTGGCACAAATTGTACTTAAAAATAAACTGATTAGATTAGAGTTACTGTGATCTTGCAGCTGTCCCAGTCTCTTGAACGAGATATTTTGGGAACACCTGGAGAGAATTTAATTATATCTGGTGTGAACGTCCATTTGGATTCAGGGATGAACTGATTGGAATTTGGTGGTCAAAGGAAACTGTGAGCTTAGAAAACACAAACATTCATAAGGTAGTTGCAACCAAATTTCACACTAATGTTTAAAAGAAATGAAAAAATGAAGTGATGACATTTTATATTGAAAAGGTCGAAGGTCAACTTTACAGCGACATCTTGATGTTCCAGTCGTTATTCAGCGCTGTAACTCAGAAACAGAAGGGGAGACTGTGACCATATTTCATATTTATTTGGTTGGATACTGAATTGGTGACATTAATCATGGATGCCCACCTTGAAACTGTGGTGTTTGTATAGTATGTATTCTGTGCTGCCGGGTTGAAGACGTTTGTGAAGCACACCATGTTTTAGAATCCATAACTTCTTTGTAGCCACTTCCATATTTGAGGCATTGTAGTTCACCTCAAGCTCATTGTTGCGCCATGTGATGAAGCTCACTCTGTCAGTCCTTTGTACTCCTCTGTAAAAATAGTCTGAAGACAGCATGTTTCTCACACTGGAAATTATTCACTGGAATCACACATGACAATATAGTAATAACTTCCATTTCACCAAAAGATACACATGCAACTTCACTTGTTGGATGTTTGTCTTGTAGGTATCTTTTAGAGAGATAAGTGTTTGATATTTCATCAGTGCAGAAGTCTTATGTAAAAAAAAAAAAACAGTGATTAAAGGAGTGGCACAACTTGGGGCTTTAATAGTCATATCACAAACCATGTGTCCTATTTCTTTTAACTGAATATTCATGTAGCTCTCAAAAGTATCAACAGTGACCATGTGTTTGAATTAAAATTGGTGTCTGATATCGTACACTTTACAGCTTTACCCTATAGCTCTTAATTAGCTGTCCACTTAGGATTTATGTGGGAGCAGAAGGCCATCTGGCTCTGTACTCCTACTTGGTTGCCTGTTTAACTCAAAATACACTAATTAATGTGGTTAGTTTGACTAAGAGAAACAGAGTGCACCAAGGCTAAAAACAGCTTTAAAAAAAAGATGAATAGGACTGCAGTGATGCTGAAGGTCTCATGCTGTTCCTCCTTATTTTTTTTCCAAAACTCTGAAGGCCATTTTTACATAATGCTGAAAATTGCATAATATTGGACCTGAGGTTCTCTTTCTGGCATTGCTTGAAAGCTCCATTTTGTCATTTTCCATTAGGCTAGTGAACACCAAGGCTTCAGTTCTGTGTTACCTAAGTACAACTTCACCAGAGTTTAACTTCTTCTTGACTTTTGTGTTTCTTTCAGATGGCTCTGACAGATTTTTATGTGAGTCTGTATTCAGCTACCAAGTTGCCTCCACACTCAAACAGGTTAAACACGGTAAGTCGCTAACTCTATATACAAAATTTGTTTGTTCTGGCTGATTCACAAAAATCTGGTTCCCTGATAAAGCAACAATTGTGTTTTCTTTCAGATCAACAAGTGTCTCGGATGGAGAAACTTGCAAGCTTGGTGGAGGAGCTGGAAGCTGATGAGTGGCGGTACAAACCGATTGAACAGTTATTGGGATTTACACCGTCTTAAATAAAGAGAACCAGATGCCTTTGCTTAAATAAATCAGCCAAATAGAAGGAGATGGTTTATTTCTTTTCATAAATTATATTCCTTCTTTATGGTTTTATTCTATATCTTAAATGGGTAGTTCGAATTATTTGATGTTGGGTTGTATGAGGTACTTATTCAGTCGATGTATTGCCTAAAGTACATGCTGGTCAGCATGGTCGCAGTTTGGAGAAGCACAGAGGAGTACCAGCATGGAAACTAAGCATTGTTCTGCTGTGTACAGGATCAGCAGCAAAAGGTATTATAGCTGCCTAAAAAAAATCAGTATCAGTCAAGTATATGCTATGTTTTGAATATTTTCACTACTTTACCTTGCCATCAGACAGACTTCTGACAGGAAACCACAATTATGTAAGCCAAATATCGCTCTCTTTAAATCAACCAAACTCCATAGGCAAAATCAGTCATTTTACCTCACAGAACATGGGAGTTGCCGTTCCACTGCTGACTCGATGTGTTATTGTGTGACTTAGGTGAATCCAAACTATCCTTTTAAAATACCGAAGATGCACAATAACACAAACTAACTGATTGAGGCAGCAGTAGGACAGCAGCTCTCTTGCTCTGCAAGGTAAAATTACTGACTTGGCCTGTGGAGTTTGGTGGCTTTGCAGAGAGTGATATTTGGCTCGTATAACAGCAGTTTTCCATTGGAAAAGGCTTTCTGACGGCAAAGTAAGGCTGTGTCGTGTATGCTTAAGTAAGAGTCTGCCTAAGGGCAAAGCATATCAGTGAAAATATTCTAAATATAGTGTATAGTTACTAGATTTTCTTTTGTTGGGCGTTTTTTTTTTGTTGCCAAAAATCTATTTTGTAGGTGACCCTGTTCATAGCAGTACACTGAATAGCTTCCCACTCCAGGCAATACACTGACTGTGGATGAGAACCTCATACAACCCCACTTCAAAAAATATGAACTATCCCTTTAAGTGTTAAATATTATCTTGGGAATGTGAGATGTTTTATTTTATCACTTTTACTATTGTATGAGCATGGTTTGCTCTTTCTTTTTTTTTTTTAACTTGTATTTTACCCTGCACACTAAAGTAAAATCCTTAACAAAAGTCTCCTTTATTATTTACTAAAAAAAAAAAAAATAGTTCAACATTTTGTAACAGATTATTAAACGGTTTTTCAACTGTTTAGGCTAATAAAGTTTGTTTGCCAGTCCAATCTGCTCTTAGCCTCAGTATTAAGGGAAACAGTATCTTTACCAATGTAATAAATCCCTTCAAGTGAGGCATTGTGTTTCTACATGGCTGCACTGTAAGTCATAAATCTGAAAACCTGCTGCCTGCTCAGTCTCTCCTCCTCTCTCTGTGGGTCCTCGCTGCAAAAACACTTGGAACAAAACAAAGAGAGCTTGTAAATAAAGTCATTCTTGGACATTCCTTGGGTCAGTTGCTGTTTGTTTGCCTGGCATTGTCCTTACCCGCTTCACTGAGCTGATTTCTATTATGTTCTAGAAAGGCTCCTAAATCTCTCTGCTCATGTTTATGTTGTTCCCAGTTACATAACTGTTGTTGCAAATGTACAGATTTTCTGTTGCTCTTTTTTTTTTGTCTGTCACTTCTGCTCCATTGACAGCGAGGAAACGTGGTGTTTTGTTCAGTGAGGGAATGTTTTCAAACAAATGAGGGGTGGGGACGGACAGAATGTACTGTTCTGGCTGTACGTGTCTAAGGACAGCCCTGGACATTACAAGACACACCTCTAGCCAGAGCTCAGATGTTCTTTTAAGAGAGTTCAAAAGTTTATTTTGCAGGACACTTTCTAGGAATTCACTGTACAAGTTGTTTGCTCATAGCTCTTAAAAGTTTTAAACTGTTTTCAGTTTTTACATGCGCCACCCACTCAAAACTTTATGATAAGTCTTAATTCATAACATCCTCCCTCAGAACAAACTGTGCCTACACGTGTTTATGTCCTTCAGTTCCTCCCTCATATCAAGTACAGTCCGTCCCCCTCACGTGTAACCGCAGCATATATCTGGCAACCTTCCAAAAACCGTTCTCTGAGCAAACATTGAGTATGTCATGTACAGTACGGCCCTGTCAGAGAGAGACGCAGCGGTAGTTTCTGCTTTGCACCGCAATCATCTGGTTTTCTCGCAGTGTGCTTGTGTTTTTCCATCGCAACTCGCTGCAACAAATGGACATGCGCAGACATTTAACAATCTGTAGATAAATGCAACAGAGCATCACAAATATTTTTAGACATTTGTATGTACAGGAAGATTTTCAAAAGCAAAAATGATCAGATTTGTGAAGCTGAAGTTCAGAATGTATATAAAACACTTGGTATTTGTGTGTGGGTTGGTGCATACATTTGTGAGAACCCAAAATTAGGCACAGATCATTGTACACATAACGGCCCTTTAATTGCATCATCATCATGCAGTGTTTTTTAATTCCTTAAGGGACTTTGATAGCACCAGAACATATATTAGGGCTGCCAAGATTAGTCGACTTCTAAATTAATCAACTATTGTGATATTTGAATAGGTTTGAGTCATTTTTTAATTTAAAGAAAAGGTCCACATTCTCTGATTTCAGCTTCTCAATTATGAATATTATCAGTTATTTAACTCCTCTATGACAGTAAACTGGATATTTTTGGGTTGTGGTCAAAACAATATGAGATAAGATAAATGTTATGGGAAAAGTCACATGTTACAGCAGCTCAAAGAAGTGTGGTAAATACAGAAAATAAAAGTATGCATTAAACTATGTACACCTTTCACTTAAACAGATATATGGACAGATGCATGGGTATATATGAATAATTGTGCAGGATAATTGCACACATGTAAATACGCAAAAATGAACAGGATAATTCACCTTATGAAGATACTATTGGACAGAATGATTGAACAGTGAAAAATATGAATTTGAGGATGTAATCATGAACTTTGGGAGACAGTTTTTCTCCACTTTCTTTCATTTCAAGGACCAAACAACTAATCGATTCAATGACAATGTAATAGACAGATTAATCAATAATGAAAATAATTGTTTGTCGCAGCCCTATATAAATGTTTATAAAATAAGATTAAATACTAATATGCCAGCTACCCCCCTGGTGTATCCCTATTTCCCTGCTTTTTCATTGTTCCATCTTAGAGCAAATGTAGGAAGATGTGTTGCACATATTTATGAATTTAAAATGCATCATTTACCAGCGTTTAACAATGTACCCTGCAGCTGTTTGTATTGATAAGCTGATGTTTGCATCTCTGTGTGGCACATGAAAAATTCTGATGTAATGCTTGAGCAAAACAGGTGACGTAATGTGCACTGCAACACTGGACCAGCAGCTGAGCCTTGCCTGCATGGACTTGCTGGACTCCTACACTGTCAATAATCTACATGCACATATACAGCAGAGTCAGTTATTTATTCTTAAATATATTAAACAAAGACAAAGACAATATGTTCACTTCAAGCCCAGGCAAGTCCCTGTACATTTCCATAACACTGGGATCTGCTATTCATCACCCCAGCCCCCCTTCTCCTCCTCCTCCTGTTTATCTTCCTTCTCTGCTGGCATGTTACCAGGCAAGATACAGCGCAGATGGCGTGCCTCTCTTTTTGATTGGCTGGCTGGAGAGGAGGGGGCGTGGCCTCGACAACCCCTATATAAACATTGTTGCAGGACAGACCGCAGAGCTTGGCAGCTGGTGAGAGGAAGGATAAGCGTCAGAGAGTAGAAGTCAGCAGATAGTTGTTTATTGTAGACAATAAGCGTTTAAATAACTATCTTAGACGTCGACAACGGACTTAAACGGCGAAGTTTTCGAATACGCTGTAAGTATGATGCTAAAATTGCCTTTTTTGCTAGCTTTTTGGCTAATTTGAACCGTTAAACAGCTGCTAGCTAGTCAAACAAAGATGTTCTTACTGCAAACTTCTCCTGTTTTAACACTATTTAACAAGCTATATTTTAAATTCCTGATACTTGTGTTGAATTTAACTGCTAAGTACTGTCTTTTATGTCGAGTTTGAGTGCTTATCTGTTGTCTTTGTCTCCTCATAAACAGCTGATACTGTTACAAAGAGGACAACCATGCCAGCTCTCTCTGCACCCACTGATACGAGCAGCTTACCCCCTTCTCCAGTGGACAGCAGTCCCAGGAGGCTGTCCTGGGGAAAACTGGTGCAAAGATTGACTGATTTCAGCACCAACAGCAGAAGCATTGAGTCGGGGTCCAACAATGGCAGCAGGAGTGATCTCTCAGACTCAGGTAAGCAAAGGCTGCAACTAACACTAACACACAGCTAACACATAAGAGGTGAATTAGGTTTTTCTTAGGTTCAGTTTACTTAATTTGTGCTCAAAAGTATATTAGGTTTGCAGGAAAAGAGACAGGACATCCATCTTGACACATTTTACACACATCACAGACAAAGACAAACATGATAAAAGCAATCAAAGACTCCAGGGACACAATCAAATTGAGAAATAACAATTAAAAAACAATCTTAAAAAAGAGTAGATTTTCCTCTTTATGCATGGTTGCAGCTCTAACCCAGTTTCTCCTCCTTTAACAGGGTCAGATGTGTCGGGTGACCTGTCCCCCTCTAATGACGACTTGTTTTACGACCCAATGGAGGAGACCATCCTGAAAGAAGTAGTGGACCTTATTGCACGAAGCCTCAGAGAAGCCAAAGACTCAGATTGCGCCTTGCGATGTACCAAACTCCTCATCCCAGAGAAACTTCTGGAGCACATCGGACAGGAGCTCCTTCACCTGGCAGCTAGCGAGCCCTGCGGTTTGAGAGGGGCCCTCATCGACCTCTGTGTGGAGCAAGGGGCCCTCTGTGAGAGCATGGGACAGCTATCTGTGGACCCCTACCTTGTCCCCACCTTCCAGCTGACTCTGGTGTTGAGGCTGGAGTCTGGTGGGCTGTGGCCTAAAATCCAAGGACTTTTCAGCACAAAGTCTCCTTCCACTCCAGTTGTGAGACAAGCGATTAAACTTAGCACTGGTTTCCGTGTGATAAAGAAGAAACTGTATTGCTCTGAAGAACTTCTCATAGAGGAATGTTAAGGGACTATGAATGTTTTATTGTCTGCATTTTTAAAAATGCCCAGTTAAGCTCCCAGAAGGGCCTTATTACGATAACTACATGTATATGATGCCTTCTGAACTGTAGCCTGTTGTTCCCACTGTAAGGGAGCTGAAGTTTATGGTACCTGGAGCGGTTGTCGCTCCTCACTGACGGTCAGATTTTCAAATTACAACGTGTAACCATCGTGATATATCTGATAAATAGGCATTTTGCGGAGTATTAAAGTGCGTACCTCAGTTTCTATTGAAACCACACAACGGCAGCTAGCTATATATGGTTATAGTCATTGAAAACCATTGTGTTCTTTCTTTTTCTTAATACATGGCAATTAATCGTAATGTACACCAAGTGATGAATTGTACACCAAGCAAACCATTAGGGACCATAGTGACTGCTTGAATTCAAGTGCAAAGGCCTACCACTGCTTGCCTTGTGCAGTTTATGTGCAAGCTGCAGCTAAGATTTTAAATGTAACTTGATCTAGCATCTGTGTAGACCTGCCCTGCTTTCGACTTTATTTATTTGACATTCAAATACTCATATCATTGCACTGTTTTTTGTACTTTCATGATTGCAAATAAATTATTTTTTTTAACAATTCTCTTTTTGGCTCACGTATTTTGTGAAACCTGTCAAAACTAGATCACTTGTTGCTTTTTACATCGAGGTCCAGGAAATGTTATTTAAGTTATTTTATGGTGGAAAAATGGCAGTGTATTAGATTCTGCTAAAAACAACCACATTTAAGATGTTGTATGCCATATCGAGTCTTATGTTTCTCTCCTTCTACTCCAGTGGATAATTCTGCGAAAAAGTTTTTCTCTGCTGAACTATCATAAGTAGTTCTTAACATTTTGGCTAGCTATCAGCCATAACTTTTTTCTTTTTTTTTTCAATGTGACATTTTAACTTTTTATCTCGCAAGAAAACAATACAACTTACTTTTTAGCTAGCTAGTTAGCAAATAAACCAACATTTTGTCAACTTTTAAGCTAGCTAGCAAACGAAACATTTGGTTAACCCTTTAGACAGCTAGCAAACAATGTAATGTTAACAGTTTAGCTAACTAGTAAACAATATAACTTAAAAAAAAAAAAACTTTTAGCTAGCTTGCAAACCATGGAATATTTTTGTTTGTTTTTAGCTGGCTTGCAAACAAACCAAAATCATGTTAGGGAATATAGAGCAGCTGAAAGTTAATGGTTTCATCCCTCTTTTATACTTTGACAGCTCTCAAATTTAATCTTTATTTATTTAAATTTGGATAAGCAATCACCTACATACTGACTAACCTCTTAATTTCAGTTTAAATCTATAAACTTGGATTTGGGGAGATGAAGTTTTTCAGTAACTTTATGATGCAAAAATGTAAAAGTGTGTTTTGACAAACTATAACAGAATACTTTTTGTTGTCGTGTGGAATAATGTCCGGCTATGCGATGATATAGATCAGCTGACAGCCACATCATACACAGCAATGACAAGTTTCAAAACTTGTGACGTGAAACCAACAAGCTGAAACCAGAAGTCAGAGGTGCTACGTCTGCCAAAAACAGCTGAGTACATTTTGCGGTGAAAGAATGTGGTGCTGCAGTTCCTGCTCAGCACATGCTGCACGTCCCCCAAAAAATGTGAACGTGCACAAAGCCATGTTTCCAGTTCCCAGCCTCAGTCAGCCGGCTGACTGACTTTTGCGTGCCGAATGTGCTGACTGAGCTGTTGTCTTCACATTCTGTGCCTGTTCAGCTCGGAGAGAGAGAGATGAGTCACATCCAACACGTTTTAAGCATCCATATTTATTTTCATCTGGGAGTAAAAACAAGGTGGAAAAAGTGAGCAAGATCTGTATTGTTTTCTAATTCTGATCATCCATCCTTTTAAATAAATAATACAAAAAATAAATAGCATACTATAAACTTAACAAGTGTGACAAGATTGCTTTTTCCAACAGAGACATCATACTCCAAAACTAGAACCCGTTAAAGTCCCACTATGTGGGTAGGCACGTCTCTCATTCTCTTGGCTTTTATTGTGAAGGTGCCATAAAGTTACACTATATAATAATTCTATCTTTAATACAGTTAAAGGAGGCAAAGTGTAAAGGTACATTTCCTAATTATTATGTCTCTCTCTCTCTCACACACACACACACACACACACACACAGCAGAAGAAGACAGATCTCAGGTGTTCAAGTGTTTGACAAACCTTAGACATGAGTGTATATTCATCAGAGGTTTCACATTATTTCCTGCATAGTTTCAAGAATGTGCATTTGAAGTCAAATCAGCGAATCTGCCTCAAACTCATCTCCTCGGCTGATTTGACTGCGTAAAACGAAAGAGGAAGCATTCACTGTGGTATCTAGTCAACTGCTACATAAATAACATCCGTACGACTATATCTAACCTCACTACGCTCTGGTTTCATACTGCATTCTCACTAAAAAGCCATCAAGTGACCTCTCGGTCAGCGTCATGGCTACTGGTTGAAACTCCGGGTTTGGAGATTTTCCAAATCCCTATTTTTTAAGTGGCTTTTCTATTTCCAAACGTTATATCAAAATTTTGAGCCCGGCTAATATTATCAGCTCAATATTCAGTCTATAACGCTATATGTTATGTGTGATATGCGCCAATATGAAAACTTTTTTTTTATTTTAACAGAACATAATGCTTTATAGGCAGAACTTTTTGCATACTTGATCATTTTTCTTAATACAAGTTTAATATCTATATTTTTTGTCCTGTTTTTGTTTTTTTTTAATGTATAGTTATTTATAATTAATACAAATGCCAGTGAAGATTACTGCTTCAGTACCCTGTCATTTTCGAAAATAAAGTTGTTAATCTGTAAAATATCCTCCCTCCATTATATATCTTTGTCACAAGTGTTTGAAGAATCATTGCAAAAAAAAAATGTGTTTATGTATATATTCAATATTCTGTATAAAGAATATTGGCTGATATATCAACATCAGAATTTTTTATTATTCCAGTCGGGCTCTAGTTAAGTAATTAACTTTTTTTTTTTTCATTTCATGTACTAAAATTCCACAGAAACCAGTTTGTGTGGTCAGTTTGATGCAGGTTGGTGCTGGTTTGTTCGTGTTGCTTGTTGAGTCATCATCAGATTGTTAAAGCTTATCTATTTACAGCCAATGATCTTTTGTGTTGATTCTGGAAACCTGGAGACAACAAGAAGAAAGAAAATAATAAAAATGACTTTGTGAAATGAACTGAGACATGCGGGTTTTTGTGATTAAATGTGTCCAGGAATGAAAACAGTGTCTTAGGCTGGGTGGCACCAACAAGGATTATTTTTTAAACCCCATTAAATCATGGTTTAACTTTAAATTATGTTGGAGCAAACTTACTTACTTATTGAACGTACTTAAAATGCAGAAAGATTACATTTAAACCTCAGTTGAGTTTTTAATATAAACCTAGATTCAATTTAATTCTGATGAACCAAAACTTTAAACCCCAACTTAAAATGTGATCCAGTATTAACTTTGAACATAAACTTGAGAAGGTTTAACTTTTAACATAGCTGCAAGTTCAAGATGGATTGAGCAAAATAATAAAGTTCCTCAAACAAAATTATGGGACAAACTCAACCCAGTTGAGTTTCATGATGTGTTTTTTCTTTCTTGCACTCCACTTGATAGTTCGGCCATCAAGTTTTTTTTCTCAAAGGAGAAATTAGAGCTTCTCTTCATCGTGAAGAGGCTACGTGACTTTTTAGCTAGCTGGCAAAAAGGATTCAAGTTGAATTTTAGTGAAATAAAGGTCAGGATCATAGCATCAGCAAAATTATTTCCCCTTCATAAATCATTGTATTCTGTACTCTATTTCTTTCCTTTTCTTCTTAAACTTTTTAGCTGGCTAGCAAACAATATGACTTTTTTTTTTTGTTTTTTTTAGCTAATTAGCAAACAATGTAGCCTAATGTTTTGTTGACCTTTTAGCTAGCTAGCAAACAACAGAACTGTTTTTCTTTTTAGTTTTTATCTAATTAACAATGTGGCCAAATGCTAGCTATCAAATATAATGCTTTATTTTTTGCTTTTTAGCAAACTAGCAACTCAAGTCAATTTTATTTATATAGCGCTAATTCACAACAAAGTTGTCTCAAGACACTTTACATATAGAGTAGGTCTAGACCACACTCTATAATTAATTTTATTTGCATCCAACAACCAAATAATGGAGCGTAATCTTTTTAACTTTTTAGCTAGCAAGCAAAAATTTAACATTTTGTTGAGGAATAAAGAGCATCTGAAAGTTTCTTTCTTTCTTCTAATTTCATCTCACATTGATTAAACTCTGCAATTTCAGCTTCAATCCCTAAACTTGGAACTGAGATTATTTTTCATTTGTGCAGCAGAGCTCTGCTTAATTTTAAATCTAGATTCACTCTTTTGAAACCCAATGTTCCAAAACTCTGATTTGAACTAATCTTAGATTAAATGAATCTCTGTTGGTGCAACCCACTTTTAGTCCGGGGAACTTACTTTTAATTATGAAAGCAGCCTCAACCATGTAATGAAGCTGTGATCTCGGACAGCTTGGCGCAGCTTGGTGTGCGAGCCCTCTGTGCTCTTTGGTACAGATCAGTGTCTCCAAAATAGCGAGCTCTATAGAGCATGCCTTCCTCTGCAGGAAACAACAGACACAATTCATGAAAGATATATGAGGAGTAATAAAAAAACAGATTATGTCTTTAATCATCTTCCCAGAACTGATAATGGCAGAAACAACAATGTTCAGGGGTAATAAATAAATAAATAAATAAACAAGCACAATTTGTTTTTCTTGGCAAACATACTTTGTTGCTTCTCCTTCCAGCAATTGTTGCGAAGGTTGGAAATATAATCATCCTCAACCGTCCGCTCCAGATTCTTCAGATTCACTCCGGTGACCTCCTTGGAGAACTGCTCCCCCACATAATATGGCACCTTCAGGTTCTCCGTCAGCCTCTTCTGAGTGTAACCTGCTGACCTGCGTGGAGATAGCGCAAAGTGTGGGAGAGATATCATATGACCGAACGCAGCACGAGGATGACAGGATCTGGCACCGTCTGTCTCTGTTGATGTGACTCATGGCTGATAATGGCTCACAGACGGGGCCAGAAACTGCAGAAGTGTATCTGAAACACAAAGGCAGACAGCGTGGAGAGAGGCCAGACACATGGAGCCAGCAAACACAGAGGAGGTCTGTCATTATTTGGGATTAACTGAGGCAGCATCAAGATGTTCTTTTTAAACCAAACAAGAAACTGAAAAGTCAATAAAATTGATTTGTCTCAGGGAGGAAAAGATCACGACATCTATTTTTGGGCTGGTTAATCTATAAATCAGTCACACCTCAAACACGGTCATGAACTCGGGCTGATCTCTTATGTAATGTGGAGATAATCTTCTGTGTAGGTTTATTGTAATTTTGCAGAAACAAAAGTTAGTTTTGTTGTTTAACATCCTTCTTAGGCAGGCGTCCAGAACGGGGATCGGACTCACGGCCTGAAGCTGAGGCTGTAGGGGGGGCTGTTGACCATGATCTGACTGAGGGCCGACACAATAACCAGGATGAGGATGGGCATGACCTGCACGAACAGAGCGAGGCCTCCCTGCAAAGAAAAACGTTTACAGTGTCAAAACCTCACAGCTGAATCATTCAGTCTATGGAAGCCCATCGATGGGATGGGGAAAAAGATCCTGAAAGTCAAATAAGGACTCAAAATAATGACTTAGTAATGCAAAATAGCGACTGTAAAATGAATTAGTACATCAAAATAATGAGAAAAATGACTTAATATCTCAAAATATTGACTTAGCATCTCATTAATGAGACGCTTTCTCGAACTGAGACATTATTTTGAGATGCCAAGTCAATATTTTGAGATACTGACTCATTACTTTGATAAAGTAAAGTATCTTCATTTCTCATTACACTGGCGGAAACTGGCTTCCACATTCACCAGACTGTATTTGCTTTGTTTTATAAAATATTTGATAGACACTGAATATTGCCGAATGCACCTCAAAAGGAAACATCACAGATGACTCAATGTCTCCCCCTGCTGTTTGACAATAACTTTACATTGTTTGCATATCTGCAGTTTGCAGGAGCTCTATTAATAACTTACGTCTCGCTGTCGCTCCCTCCTCTCTCGCCTTGGGTAGCGCATCCGCCCATTAGTGTACACATTAGCGTTGCCTGGATTAATGTAGCACATTTTAACAGACAGATGAGTTAAAATACTGTATGTATCACAAGCTTGGCATGAAAACACAAAACAGCGACACTTACTTGTTGGGTAACCTCCTCCAAAGAACATATTGAAGAGGTCTTCAGGTGAAATATCTGGCTCGAAGTTTCCATCGTCCGGGCCTTGTCCTGACGGATGTCTCCTCTCGTCCCCGCACTGATCATACTGTCTTCTTTTGTTTGCATTGCTCAGAACGGCATATGCGTTCCCTATGGCTGTCGGAGAGAAGAAAACATGAGGTTATTTTTGAAACGCACCTTCTGTTACCAAATTTATTAATTAATCGATGAATGCTGGTCACCTTTAAATGCCTCTGTAGCACCTGGGGCATGATTCTTGTCTGGATGGAATTTCAGAGCAAGTTTTCTATACGATCTTTTGAGTTCATCCTCAGAGGCGTCGGACTGGACCCCAAGAATTT
Organism: Lutjanus campechanus; assembly: GCA_027495735.1. Taxonomy (NCBI): domain Eukaryota; kingdom Metazoa; phylum Chordata; class Actinopteri; order Lutjaniformes; family Lutjanidae; genus Lutjanus; species Lutjanus campechanus. Next base: position 27,178 of record JAJHUR010106576.1, read on the forward strand.
CATAGAAGTCTTTACATTGCTTTATCCTGTGGAGACAACACATGATACTCAGTGTAATGTTGGAGTTAAATGATTCCTTCTAACCAATACCAGATTTACACGATTTATATAATAATAATGATAATGGTCCATAGTGTAATAAATGTACAAATATACACAGCGATATATATGCAACTTCATATCCAAAAGACAGAAATCAGCAAACTGCACCCACATACAACCTGGGGGACAGTCCGAACGGAAAACTGACTGAGCTCATATTTTGTAGACTAAATTAATTGTGAAAAGAAT
>JAJHUR010106577.1:759-13340 GCA_027495735.1 Lutjanus campechanus
TTTTTTTTTTTTTTTTTTTTTTTTTTTTTTTGCACACCATCCACCACAGACCCAAAGTTGACTTAAAAGGAAACCTTTTTCAATTTTCAGCCAGCTTTGCATCAATACGGTCAACAATATGGTGGATGCACATAGAGCTGTTGCTTGAATTACACATTGTGCTTCCACATTTTTTTGTATGCCCACCTCCACAGCATGCACCTCAAACATCCACTGACCCCTCTAGCAGTTTGTTTGAGATGGGAATATTTTGCATTTATTCCACCTCACTGTCTGTGTAAAAGGTAAAAAGCAGCATGGTGGGTCGGGACACTGTTGGAGGAGGACGCAAGGAGGACACAAATCCCCCCCCCACCCCCCCTTGCTTACCTTGTGTCGTCCACTCGGATGTCATCACCATAGCAGCAGTCCTTATCGTAGGCAAGTTGGATCACAGTCACATTGTAGGGAACCAGTAGATCCACTTCCACCCACTGACCGGGTTTGTTTTTGGTTATGCTACAGGTGGAAAACCGATAGCCATCAATAACTTTGCTTGCTTGACCTGTAGTTTTGAATGCTGAGGAAGACTGAAAAGCCACTCCTCTCAAAGCCACGTTTTCTATGGGAAGAAAAGTTTTAAATAAGATGAATAACATTGAAGAAAACTATGTAAATTAAACAAACAACATCTGTGTAAACTTATAGTTGAAGCAAATAGACAATAAAAAACAAATGCTTCACTGCCAATAAGTTCTGATGTGGATAAGAAATTCTAACCAATTCAAAAATTGTTGTTTTTGCATGAACACATCCTGCTATTTTAATTTTAGTGGTGAAAATTTAAGTATTCATGGTGTGTGGAGCTTACCAAGCACAGTACCATACACTTGTACATCACAAACAGTCAAATTCTTCTGTAGTCCAGGAAGAACAACATGGACGAAGCGACCCTGCATTATTCCACACAGGTAGCTGTATTTGCGCTGTCCCTCTGCAGTGGAAACGATGGCACACCTGAGAGGAGGAGGAAGTATAGAATCAAAGTGTCTGGCAAATCATAGTACTGCTACAGGCAAATAGATACTCCTTAATTGCTTCTATCACCTCTGGTTGCTAGTGTCATTCCTGAGGCCAATGCGGATCTCAGCACCGTTCAGCTCCCCTGAGCAGCAGCCTCCCACACTGGTAAGAGACACAGCAGTTATGTGGTAGATACTGGTCAGGTCCAGCTGCCACCAGGGGTTGTCCTGCAGTGGACCTGAGGCACAGGTTTCTAGAGGATACCCAGGGTATTTGTCAATAGCCATATGTGGAGCATTTGAATAAAATGCTGGTTCTGCAGACTGTGTAGCTACTCCTCTCGTAGCCACGTTAGCTGGTGGGTCGTCATGAAGGCAAAAAAAATAATGAAAAGCAAACTGTTTCAGTACATGTTAATTAAAAACAATTTTCCTACAAAAGTATGGTTCCATTAGATAGGGAGTCTACAGTCACGGTCTTTGGCACTGTGATGGTAAAGCAAACTAAACTGTTAGATAAACCAAAGTATTAGACATAGAGAAAACTTGACTTAATGCTCAGGGCATCACAAATGTTTATGGAGATCATGAATGTCTGCAACTGTTAGATACATTGGAATGTATTAAATAGGTGGGAATACACTTAACTCTGACATACAAATGTCGATGTAATGATGGCACATGGTGCAAACTGATGTCTGAACAAAGATATGTACTAATCTATTGTGTTAATGAAAGTTATAAACAAAAACTTTTACTTGCTGCTAGTACTAGAGGCAGGGTTGGGAGGATTACTTTGAAATGCATTCCAGTACAACTACTAACTGTTAAAGAATGTAGTCAATACCCTGATCTAAGTATCACTATATTAAAGGTATGTTGCTTGATTACTTTTCCTTACTTTTGGATTACCTCAATAGCAAATAAGGTGAAACTTTTTAACCTAATATAATGTTTTATGTCTGTTGTTAAGGTTATTAATTGTTAGTCCAGCTATTCCCACCTTTGTGATGCACAAATGCACATTTGGATTAAAAACAGTAATTATGTACGTTTGAATGTACTCAGTTAAGTAGCTGTTCATACTTGACATGTATTTCCATGTAGCTAGTGGTTGGTCTGTTAACCCACATTAGGGGTTGGTCTGTGTAGTCTGTGTAGCAGCTGGTCTTATCCGTAAATGTTTTTTTTAGATGTTGAGACAAAATAATGGTGAAATTTCCACCTAATGAAAGCAGCTTTTGAAGCGATAATGAGTTGACAACTGTCAGATTAGTTCATTTCACTGAGACCAGAGTGCTGCTGTGAGACTTGTAAAATTGTAATCCTGCTAATAATCTCTGTTTTTACTAATCTGATTACATCTAATTTTTTAAAACTGCAATGTAACTTTTTTTGTGTCCTTATTGCTTAATACTGTTACATGTAGTCTATTACTCCCCAACCCTGGTTAGAGGATCAGTACTACTGATCAGCAAGTTATTTAAAATGCATCCTGTTGAGATCATGCATGTGTGTGCAAAACAGACCGACCATCAGAACATGCATTACCTCCTGTAATATGGGCGGTGCCATAAACTCTGACCTCACAAAGCTGAAGCAGTTTGACCACTAATGCATTGAGGACAATGTTGACATAACGTCCTTTCATCTGGCTGCAGTTGAAGGTCATGTTAACCTCACTGGTGATAGTGATGACTCCACATCTGAGGGACAAAGAGACAGACAGTACAGGAAGAAAATCACAACTATTCATGAACACCAGGATGATGATTCCTGCCACCCCATAAATGCAGGTAATGCATATTTGTCAGCATGTATACATTTTTTAAATAATAACACGAAGAAGCAGGATATACTGTAATATAAGGTGCAGCTGAATAACAGCAGATCTCTTAAATTTTAATTTTGTTCAGTTTCAGTCCTAAATTTTTCCTTATGTATTGTATTAAACTATTACTAAGGTTGGGAACCAAACTCTGGAGTTTTAAGTGCACCGAATTACACTGTTAAACTCAAGTATCAGTTAATATTTAATCAATTCGTGTCAAATGTCCATACTGGGGAATGCATTTGGGTGAAAGAGTATTTCAGGGTATGGAGGAAAGCGGGAAAAAGAGTGAGTGGTGTTAAAACAAGCAGCAGCTTGCTGAAGTCGCAGAGGGTGCATTTTTCAAAACTCAACAGAGACAACAGTCGCTGCAGAACATGTTATGTTAAATGCAAAACTGGTGACAACAACATGTCTAACAAACACAAAATGTCGTATGATTTTATGCTAAAGAGTGCACAAGATCATATCTGCAACCGCAGCTGCAGCTAACATTAGCATGCCTACACACAGCATCTAAACAGTGTATCTACAGTGTATCCACGGATGACAAAACTTTAAGTGAAACATCAACAACTTCATTGACATCTTCAGATGATTAAGTTGCTAATTGGAGAAGTTGTTGTTGGAGATAAATAGGATTTTAACTCTGATAACTGTCTTGGTTGACTTAGACTTTTTACTAGCATTGGCCAGCACTCACTGGCTGCGCCTGAAATACCTTACCAACGTGATTTTTAGTGCACTACAACAGTGTGTGAGGTTTATTAATATGTCCTAAACCTTCATATGAAATAGGGATTCATATTTTTCCCAAAAATGCGACTTTTTCTATCCCGGGGGAAAAGAAGCCAATTTTCCCAAGAATCCCGGGATTCCCATAATTATGAAATGCCAAGTTTATTGTCTGTGATTTGTCTTCTGAGAATAACAACCTCATGAGAGTGATATTTCACAAATCTATATTACATAAACTAATGAAATTCATTAAAGCAAGTCATTTGGTGTTTTCTAAGCCATTCTATTACGCTATAAGTATTCTACAGCTGCCCCGGTGGTGCGAGCCGAGGCTGCGAGTTTGAGCTACCCGTGATAACAAAGCAAGAAAAAGTAGGCAAGTAAAACCAGCGATCACTTGAAGTTAACAGAACATTTCTTTATTTTTACTTAAAGCTATAGTTGGTAATGTTGGAGAGCTAGCAAGTTTTGAAAGTGGCACCTCCTCTAAGCTCCACCACCTCCTCCCCCTCCCGTCAGTGCTCCGTCCAAAACCACGCCCCACGTCGCGTAAAAACACTCAATGCTCCGTGCAGGAAGCACAGATCCTATAAGTTAGATAAGCACTATGTACCGACCACCGGCTTACACCGACAGAGAAACTAATGTTAGCATTGGGCTAATATGAGCTACAAAAGCAGCTAAGTTGGCAAACGTTACATATTTCATGAAAATAACAAATCCCCCTGAAGCAAAACAAATAATTACCTGTCCAACAGAAACATAGCAACCTCTGCATCACTTTTCAGGCCCTTCAGATGCCTCAGTTGTCTCCACTGCTCAAAGGCTGCACCGATGTTGACTCTGGTTTGTCCTCTAGCTTTATCCAGAGCCTTTTTCATCACAGTCTTTTCTGCCTCCGGCTTTCTTTTCTTTGCCTGTTTAGTGGTCCGAGCCGTTACAAGTAATGCTGGAAGTGATATTTTTGGCTGCATTTTCTCTGCCATTGTACCCTTATGAACTTATTCTCCTGCTAACTTGGTATTTCTGCGGAGGAGCGTGCTGAATATTTCCGGCAACGGTGAAACGTGATGAGTGCGCACGGGGAGGAGGGAGGGACAGAGGGGGGCGGGAGCAGCAGGAGACATGAAGGCATCTGATTGGTTCCTTTCCATTCGGACCGAATGGCAGGGATTGGTCAGAGTTTTTACAGGCCTGCAGCTGACACAGAGGTCTGATTCTTTTCGTTCCTTTTTCTGAATACATAATGTATTGACTACTCTCAGGATGGAAGGACCATTTCACCCAGTATAACAAAAAGTGTTTCTGAACAGGATTACCAACTATAGCTTTAAGCATTTGTGCATTATTACCTGCAATAGAGGCGCAATCCCACAAGGTCACACTTGGAGCATCCATGTGCTTTTTAATCATAGTATTTTGTGTTAATTAATAGACTGTACAGGAAACACACACACACATATCTGCTGCATGTTTTCTTACAGTAAACTGTCGGCCTACATTTTTCTGAGTATATTTTAATAAATTTTGTATTTAAAAAAGATAAATAAATAAAATATTTTTTCCTGTTCCCAAACCAATATTCATGAATTGCAGAGACTCTCAGTGGGGAAATATTACAGTATGAAGCACAGCAGTGTTCATAACAACAGGAGAGAGGGAGGTATTTTATTTTGTGTGATGTGTAAAAAGCTCGAAATAAATAACTAAATATTCATTTTTTTAGAGAGATTAAAGTACTGAAAAAGGTAACATAAGGTATTGGCACTGAATACCCTGGTATCAGTTCAAATATGAATGCTATGTATTACTATACAGTATTACTACTATATTGCTGTATTTTCTCACAGCATTTCACAAAACACAACTTTTCTGAAAAAAAACAACAAAATTTCAACAAAAGAACCACCAACAACAAAATTGCGTTTTGTGATGTGCTGTGTTTTGTAACTTTGTTATAAATGGCATGTTTTCTGAAATGTTGTATTTCATTAAATTTTATTGTCGTATGTGAAATGTACTTTGTGAAATGTCATGATTTCAAAGATGTGTTTTTAAAATATCGTGTTTTCTGAAATGCTGTTGTGTTTCATGAAATGTTATGCGGTCTAAAATGTTTCGTATTGTTAAATGTGTTGAGTAAAATATTGTGCTCTTTCAAATGTTATTGTGTTTCTCTAAAACATTGCATTTTTGAAAATGTTTTGTTTTCTGAAATGTGTTTTGTAAATGTTCAGTTTCGTCCGGTGTCGTGTTATCTGAGATGCATTTTCAAAATGCATCTGTTTTTGAAATGTTGTCTTTTCTAAAATGTCATTGTGTTGTGTGAAATGTTTTTGTGTTTTGGCCCTCATGACCCCGTAGATATGTCACCTGACAATGATTGGTCAGGGCAAAACTAAAGAAATAGCCCCTCACATACTGAAAACTTCCAACATGAACACAATGTCAGGGTGAAAATGAAGTGAAAACAAAATGGCAATTCAGTCTACTTCAACGCATTATATCACCTGGGATTGTTGTTTCCGTTGTTCTCCAGCGAGTCACCAATGCGTATTTCAGCCGCCTCTAGCTCATGAATGCAGCAATCAGTTCTTCGCATGACTTCAATTGATGAGATGTCATATGAGCCCCGCATGTCCAGTCTCCACCAGGGATTGAACTCCCACCAAGTGGAAATGCAGCTCCCCAAATAATAATTTGTAGAAGTACCACCATCAATCACCAAGTTTGGTGGATGAAAGGGGTCCCAAGCTGAAGACTGAGCAGCTTCTCCACCCAGAGCCACATTAGCTGGAGAGTTAGCACAGTGACAAAGATTGTAGAATCAATAATCATGTACATGTTTGTTGTGCAAATTATGCAAAGCACCTGCAAAAACCTGACTTTAAAACATTTTCTGCTCGTGGTTTCTGCAGACATTACTACTTTTATTTTCACTTTTGTATTTAAAGTGTTAGGTCATCCAAAAATGATGATTCAGTCATTATCTACTCACCCTCATGCCAATTAAAAGTCGGGTTTTGTTTGTTAGCCCACGAAACACTGCTGAAGTTTCACAGAAAAACAGTGTTGCACAATCTCCCAAACAACTAAAGTGAATGGTGACAAAAACACAGGAAAAAAACAAAAAAAACAAACATAAAATGCCTCCTAAAGCCCCAGCAAGCAGTTCACAGGCACACCATCACACCAAACACACCCATTTCAGATTGTTTGCATGAACTTTTGAACGTGGCTCCATGCTAATGATCTACAGTGAGGATTTAGGATAAAAACATGGTGTAAATGCCGTCTTTCAAGTCAGCTTGGCATGTTGGAGCTTTAGGAGACTTGGATTACACCAGAGGAGCAGTATGGAGGCATTTTATGTTGTTTTTTCAGTTGTTTTTTACGTTTGACAATTGGTCACCATTCAGTTCCAGTGTTTGGGAGATTCTGCAACAGTTTTCCTGTGAAACTCCAGCAGTGTTTTATGGACTAAAAAAAACTAAACTTGACCTTCAGTCGGCATGAGGGCGAGCAGATAATGACTGAATTTTACTTTAGTTAAAATGTGTTCGTTTTAACTTTCAACAATGCCAAACATTAGAATTGGATAACAATTTGGATGCAGTGAGAGTTACCCTTAACTCAGCAAAGTGATTCTGATCTGTAATGTCAATGTTGTAAACTCATATCCAATTCACAGATTGTAACATTAGCTGACATGCTAACCAGCTGTCACGCCTTCCATTATAAACAGGTTGGGAAAGATTTGATAGGTTATGCAACCCTTCAACTTGATTTACGGGCTAAGGATACTTTAGCAACTAGTTACCGTAACGTTAAGGCAGCAGACAAGACTTACCTCTTTTCTATGGCTGTGCTCAAAACTAGCATCCATTGTACACATCCATGTTTAAGATGGAAAAGAGAACGATGTAGTAATCTTGATTGTGATTGGCCAAAAGACTTGCACAGTCTGAACAAAAATGTTTTATTGCGAAGAAGGTCGCAACATGATAACAGCTTTCAGAAACAGTCTCTGGTCTCACTCCAGTCTTTGGGAAATTGTGCTGACCAGTTTCTGCACGATTAATTTGAATGACATATTTTGATTCAAGGTGGCAAATTTTTTCAAAAACTAGCATATATTGTCAAAGATTGCTGTTTTTTAATTGTTCATTAAACCCAAATAATCCAAACAAGCAAATTAACAAAATCCCTGTTAACATACTGAACACTATGTTGTCCAGTCTCACCTGAAGATATGTTTCTACACATTCTCTCTTCTTGTAACAAACTGCCTTTCTCTCCTGAAACAAGCTTACCCAGTCCGTTTAAGAGTCATACCAGCCAAAATATTAAAGTATGACAGACAATCAGTGGGGGCTATGTTCCCTTTGGGGGCATAGTAACCCAGGTAAATTTGGTTTATACACTTCTTTGACATGAGGCTGAGGGTTTACTCACCTAATTTCAGATCAACAGTGTTGATCAATGAGAGAAACAAGGTAAACTTCAGCTTAGTGTAGTTCCACTGCAGCCCTGATTCCCCAGCATTATATATCACAGTTTTCAGCAGTGTAATTACTGTAGATAATTAGTACAACTTGGCTTTGAACGAAATGGATGGATGACTTTGATTTGATTTTTGATTGATTAGGTCCATTTTAGTTTTTGTGCATTATGAGCTCATGGGCTTGCTTGCTGCAGTAGCAAGAGTATGAGAGTGTTAGCTGCTGTTCTGATGGTGGGGACTGATTTGTGCAAATTGCGAAAGGCCACATCCCGAGCCAGCTGTTTCGTTTATCAGTTCTGGACCACAGTAGAAACATGGAGGTGCAACATGGCAGCCTCCATGGAAGAGGACCCCTCTGCAGAAATAAATGGTTCATTCTTAGGTAAAAAAATCCTGACTACACCAGTGAAAACATCTATGAATATTACATTCCTTTCTATCATATTGTGCCCATAAATACCTGTAAATCTTGCACACTGGACCTTTAAAGTGGTAAAATTGTTCCACCTCAACCAGCAAAATGTACTTACACACTGATGCATCAGTATTAACAGTCTAGTGCAGTCATGTATGAATAATAAATTACCGACAAGGGATAATTTACTGCAGAATAAGTACTTTTAGTTTTTATGATTTAAGTGCATTCATAATACTTTTGTACTTTTCTTACCTGCCTGGTGAGTAATCCTCAAACTGAGAAGGATGGACCCTGTGCATAAAGTTTAACACTGATATGAAACTCTTTTACCACACAATTACACACAAATTATATATATACATAATATACTAATTGAAACACATGTATAATATGATATGACTTACCCCAAATAAAAATGTATTTCCAACTCCGCTCCATGATCTATATTTAATTACACATTATGGTGTAACGCTAAGCACGTTTTGAAACCTCTTTATCAAAAATTAGCTTGGTCGCAAATTGTGTGTTTATGGTGTTGAGACTTTAGACTCTAGACTAGTTCACAAAACAGCTGAGCACAAAAAGTTGTTGACCTCCAGTGCTCCCAACCCTTCCTGAGACATGAATTTGAATTAACCTGTATGCAAATGAATTCAAACCACATTCACATCATAATATGCATGAGTGGGGCTCTGGTAAATCTGAAGATTTGGCAACGCCTGACTGCTGATTCAGATCAAGTGTGTGCTCATGATACAAATACAAGAGTATCCTTCAAAATAAAATGGTAGTATTGATCATGTTGTGCAGCGTGTAGTCTATTGAAAATTCTTTGGATGAAGTGCAGAAATTCAGCTGTACAGCTTCAGTACATGAGTCACCCAGTGTATTCAGAACAGGCAGAAGAAAGTGTACTAAATGTAATAAAAATGGAGATTATTAGTAGGATTGCAATTTTAAAATAAAGAACGATATACTACCATGCACAGTGCACACAGCTGCCAATTCATTATCACGGCCTCTAGTGAAAAAATGTTTCACTGGGTGGAAATTTCACTTTTGTCTTTAAATCGATCAATCAATCAACCGACTGCACACAACAAAGGAAGGAACAGCTGTACTGATAAATCTAACAACGAACATATGACACTTAGAGCTGAGACGAATAATCTCTTATTAATCAACTATTAAATTAATCTGCATGTAAGAATCCTTTTGGATTATAAACATTTTGTTTTCAGTGATGAAACATTTTAAATGTAATATTGTAGCACTACTTATTTAATGTGATTATTGTGTCTGAATGTGTGCACGTTTCTGTTGGTCTTTGACTATTTCCTATTTATTAAAATGTGTCATTGATTTTGTGCTCCCAAGATGTTTGATTCTCGATTTGATTAACATGAGGAGTTGTTTTCTCAGACGGATGTCCTTCATGTTGACTTTTATGCTCAGAAGCTCAAATTTGTTTTATTAATTTGATTAAACAAATTTATACATGAAGGTCAAATGAATTTGAAGCAAATTAAAGTGCAGGCACTTACATATCAACAGGTATTGGCTGTTTTGAAGAAACGGAGCAGTGAATCAGACAGTAGAGAAGTGGTACAAAAAGTATCATACAGCTGAATGATGATCTGTACAATAATGGAATGTAACTAATTTACTCAAGTACTCTACTTCAGTACAAATTCAAGGTACTTGCACTTTGAATTTTTCCATTTTATGCAACTTTATGCTTCGACTACCACGGTTACTTGCTATTTTACAGATTACAATGTTTTATATCCTTCCTGTGTTGTAAAAGCTACGTATCTCCATATTTGGTGATTCTGAATGTGAATTTTTCTGAAAAACTGAAGGATTAAGTGTCACTTTAAGGGTTAAATAACTCTCCTACTTCTTAAACTGAATAAACCATATAACAACCCTATTGGATTAGCTGGAAATGCTTTATCAGAAAATTGAAAACAGAGCTGCTTTTCTTATGAAAAGTTGAGGTATGTGGTTCTCACAAGACAGCAACACTACAAACATGTGATTTAAATACCAAACACTTAATAAAATAGTTCAAATTAGCAGAACCTTAAACATCTAAAGCACTGAAGCAAAACATTAAATGCAGTAAAGCTTCATGAAGATATAATGTCAAAAGATTAACATCTAATAAATACTACCCTAAATTCTGACAGGATAATATGTCACAAACACACATCTTTACAATTTCAGGGAATTGTATGAGGTAGATAATTCAAACAGACAAAACTAAAACAACCGTTGCAGACAAAAGTATGTTCCAACAAGAAAGGAACGGCAAAGACAGCTGCCATCAAAGCTGTTTTCAAATCGTTACTCTCAGTTCCATTTAAGGTAAATGTTTCAGTCGAGGTTTGTCTTTATATTCTCTCCACATGCGTCTGTTGGTAAAAGACACAACAGGTGAATCAGGACAAAGGTGTAAACGCTGCAAAATGACAAGTACATGAACCTTAAAGGGACAGTTCAGTTTTTGAAGTGGGGTTGTGTGAGATACTTATACATAGTCAGAGCATTTTCTAAATTTTTCTTTCTAAAGATCAATGACAAACATTTCTGATGACCTCTCTCTGTTGGTTGTGGCTCTGGCCTTAAAGTCCTCCAGAGCAGCTTGACATCAGTAAAGCCCTGCAAGTGAAAAGCTGCTTCCAACTAAAAACAAACAAAAGAGAAAGCTGTTTTTCTGTGGTGTTATGAGAAGAGTGGAAAAATAAAGTATTTCAATGCAGCCTAAAATTAGCACAGCTGCTTACTGTACCTGCTGTAAGACTTGATGTCTGATGCTCAGATCTGTGAGGTCAGATTTAGTCAGCAGCTTCATCTTCAACGTGGTCCTCCGCACAGCTGGAAAAAATGGCACCATTTTCAAATGGAACTAAACTGTTTAAAAACTGTAACCAATTCCTTTACAGATAATTAATCAATTAGTTATTTATTCCAAGATCTATTTATTTGTGTTCTTTTTCAGTTTGACTTACTGTGATACTATATCATAAGAGAAAGTTCTATGACATTCATTCTCTGAATGTATTTGTTCATGTTTTACAAGGATTACAATGATAGTAATCATACCACATCCATGCAGGGTTATAATAATATATAAATAATATGTAAATAATATATATTTTGACTCACTGGTATTGAGGTCACAAGGTGCACTTTGTTATCCAAACAATAGTAACAGAGAAAATGTTATTGTCTAGTGTTTAGTACAAGTTTAAGTTAAGAAAACTAGAAAAAACATTTCTTATTTTGCTATCATTGTGTGATGTTTGCTGCCCTCCACTGTATTTTTTGTAGATGGCAGCTACACACTACAAACACATGTCACCAGTTACCTGGCTGCCTGCTGCTTATTCCAGCAAAATCTTTTTCCATTTTGCTGAATTTTTGGTGTGTCTGGTTCAGGTTTGGCCAAACCAAAGTCCCAGTTCTTGTAGTCACAGTTCGCCACTGCTAATTAGTACACTAATAAGATGCAACACACCATACTTTGTATTACAGTAAATTGAATCCACTATTAGATCATTATTAGACTTTATGACTGTGCTGTAAACTAAAGTGAAATCACACATCTGCTTCTTGAGGTACACCTACTGTGGCTCGTCCCATACAGTTGGCAGAGTAGCCAAGATACTGTCTAATAAATATATAATAATAAATAAATATTATTTCTAGTTTTTGTCTAATTTGGTACAGGGCACAACAACAATGACAAGGTATTCAAACTGTAAAATTAACACTTCTGATACTTCAACTACATTTTGCTGATGGTGATGTGTGCAAATATATTAACTGAAGTTTCAGTTGGGATCATGTACCTTGTCTGATGGTGATGGGTTCAGTCAGTGTGACTTCAGTTATGTCTGTTGGAAAGACAGAACAGTGATAGACAGAGAGGTCAGTCAACTACATTTCAGGCATTTTTAGGTTTAATGGCGCCTCCTTCAGGTTTAGGTAAGTGTTTGTGTGTGTGTGTGTGTGTGTGTGTGTGTGTGTGTGTGTGTGTGTGTGTGTGTGTGTGTGTGTGTGTGTGTTTCTAGTCTCTTTTCC
>JAJHUR010106579.1:786-64786 GCA_027495735.1 Lutjanus campechanus
CTCAAAATTAAATCTGTTAATTAATTAAATCTTATTAATTAATTAAATTAATTTACATTCTCCTTCTGCTCAATCACTCAAAACCTGCTAAGCACATCCTGGCTTTCACACCCCTCTCTGTATATGTATATTTTAAATAAACGATAATAGGACAGAGTTTCTTATTTTAGCTTCATTTTAATTTTGCATGCTCAATTAATGTGACCTTGTGGCTTATAAAATCCTTTGAAAGCTATTGAAAGTACCCGTAACATTTCTGACTGTATTGCATATTTTGATATTAACATTTCCTTGCTTATACAATTTGTGTTAATTGATTTTTCTTTGATTTGTTGATGTTGGAGAGGCGTCTTTTTCTGTGCTGGCAGCTTGGTGCCACATTTTTGGATGCTTCAGGTCATATAGATCCAAAAATACTGGGCCATTACATGTTGGAGGAAGCGACTTACCCACATGTTTGCATTAAAAGGAGTTAAAAAAAAATAAGTGGAAAACGGTGAAAACAAAAAACTCTTCTTCTAATTGACAATTCAAAAAACCCGTCCCCCAAACTGCTATTGTCTAATCACAGCTTAACAATCTTTACTATGCACAGCAGGTGTTGCCTTAACAAAACAAAAAATACACAGGCAAAAGTGTAAGAAGTGAATTACAGTGTTAAACTGCTTCAGTGTGTGTGGCAACAGTTAGCATGTCCAACTGACTAGCTTACTCATGATGATATCATGTAACCATCAAATGAATATTTAAGACCAATGAAAAAGGTTCTCATTTTAATCTTCGCTTGGAAACATTAAAAACTCAGCTAGTGTTTTCCACCGGCTCATGTAAGTTGTTGATATGTCTGTTTCATTAGCCAGCTACCTACAGCTGATAAAATCAGTTGGCAACCGACTAAAAATAAGAAGCTTGATTTTGTCTCCCTCAGTCTGAAATCATGGATCCTGCGTACGTGCTGTGCGAAAACGGAAAGCTCAACAGGCATAATCAAGGAGGGTGGGGCTTAGCAAACAGTTAATTACTAGGGGGCATTCACTGTCTGTTCACTGTTAGGTTCACCTATATCTTATTATTTTCATGGTCACAGTTAATTTTTGATCCTTCCTTTTAAATCTACATTCTACAGGTGACTGTTTAGGTCTACATGCTGATGTTAACACTGTAGATATCTGCAACTCTTCCCCGTCTATTTTTCTAGCCACCTTCATCGTTCATTCTCCCTCCCTCTGTCTTCTTATGCAGTAGGAATCCAGACACTCTTCCACTGGACGGCATTTCTCCACATCTCATCCAGGAGTGAAGGATGAGACTGAGTCCAGTCCTTCCCTCCATCCTTCCCCTCCTCATCCTTTTGGCAGAACAGGCACAGGGTTTTCAGAGGGCTGGTGCAGGTGTGCTGGAGGTACTGACAGCCCTATGGCAGGAAATCAGAGAGAAGCGGTGAAGATGAGAATATGTAGTAGATCTGGGTGATGAAGACTTCTGTCTGAGTTGAATCCTGCTTTGAGGGGGAGCTATTTCTTCCCACCTCCAGACAAAATGTCAAAATAAGTGTTGGTGTTTAGCCCTCACCTCAGCACTGCCCCAGTACCAGATAGCTTTGATGACACTGTGATTAGCCAGAGCCACCGTCAGCTGGTCTCTGCCTCCTGAAATGATATTTACCAAACCTGCTGGCAGGTCTGAAGACTGAAGCACCTGAGGAAGAGGAGGACGAGGAGAAAAAAGGGGGATATTAAGACAAAATCAGTGTTTACAGATAAAGTGACATGTCTGACCCAACTGTTTTGCCTAAGGTGTACCTCAAGAGTTTATCCTTGGTCCCATTTTATTTTAAGATTTATATGTTAAGACTGAGCCTTTTAAATTGTGACATTAATAGATTTTTCCACTTCTATGCAGATGACTCTCAGCTGTATCTGTCCATCAAACTGCTTGACCTCAGCGACTACTTGATCTAAAGGATTGCCTGGATTCTACAATCAAATTTCTATCCAAATTTAGTGCAATCTTTAACTGAATTTCCAGAAAATTAGCAAAAGAAATTGTGAATGTATATGCTTTTTCCATCCTCTACTGTTATGTGAATAATATGAGTCTGTTCATCGGAAAAAAACAGTTGGTGGCGCTAGTTCTCCAGTTGGCCCATTAAAACACTGCAGAAGTAGACAGTGGAAGGAGGACAGTATTTTTTAAACATATTTTCATTCCATGTTTTGTATGTGCAAATGGAAAATGCATATAAAAATGACCCAACTGGGTCTTACAAGTATTAGTTACTACCCACCTTCAGGGCGAAGCATCCCAAGTATATGTTCAAAAAGTTGTCTCACTGGTCGACTAACTGGTGTCTACTGAATGTTCCCAGACTGAGCGCTTGATACTTTTACTTCTCATTTTTGTGTTGAAAAGTGCAGATGCCTTCCTTTTTAACACTTACTTGAATGAATGCCAAGGCTGGTAGTGGATACTTCTGACTGGGGACCATGATGACGGCGTTGCCAGTGGCGATGGTTGCCCCAAGAAGTGTTACCATAGAGAGGAGTGGATTCTTGTCAGGGAGGACGACGCCCACGACTCCCAGGGCTTCAGGGATGGAGAGAGCAGAGCCGGACTGTGGCACAGGCTGAAAGAGAGGGACACAAGGAGATGTAAATGCAGACCAGCAAATGCTTCTAATATTCCTGACAATCATTTAATTTGTTCATTTCTGGAGACTTTTTTATAAAGTTTGTATTAAAAAAAAGCCTCACCAGAGCGCCTCCTTGGATTTTGTCACAGTAAGCTGCCCAATCACTGAGCCTGTTGATACTGAGCTCCGTCTCCTTCTCAGCCTCGTCCATTGAAACACCGGTCTGAGCCTTGATTGACGCAGCTATGTCTTGTCTCTTCGCCTCCAGGCCCTTGGCCAGGGAGTAGAGCGACTGAGCGCGTGCAGACGGACTCTTTTTCATCCAGCTAGCGGAGGGGAAGGATGTTAAAAGAAATAGAATGATTATGAAAAAGCTTTTGTGATAATATGGACATGAGATTTTGTGTGTTTCTTTTTCAGGTTACATTTATTATTTTGGTAAACTGAGTATGTGCTGTTCTTTTAATCTAATTTTATGAATTGACAAGAAGGGTTTACTGTGTCTTTACTGGATTGCTGTGTAATCAAACTCTGTTGATGTACTTTGTTGACATATTATGTATGACTCAGCAAATTTCTGTCAAGTTGGACTTTAACTCGTGATAAACACACACAGCCCACTGGGTTGTGAAATACCTTGTTGCCTATCTGGATTTTATACAAGAGTGTCCTTGTGAGAGTCTGAAAGATCGAATAAATTTCACCTCTTAAAGTTTTAAAGCTCTATTTAGCCTTACCAGTAGGTGTTACAATTTAACTACAAAAAGCAGAGCCTGGGCCAAATTGATGGGACAGGATTAAATGAAACCGTGGGGCAAAGGCTGGATTTTAGTACCTCATATATGTCTTTTTGATGGCACTGAATTCACAGTGAGAAACTCATGAGTTGGAAAAAGGCATGCTTTTTGAGTTATTTTTGGTGTATGTTAAGATAACATGAATTCCTTCATCTTGTTTACTTTTATGTGAATCAAGGTACATCCCAGTGTTCTGGTCCTAAGGTTTTACTTTAATTCATTTGATTTGTACTAATTTGCTTTTGTATTATTTATCACTCAGTTTTTATTATCCTTTGTTGTGACTTTAAAACAAGGCTCCGGGGTGCTCCAACTTAAATTTTAAGACCTTTAATACTACTTAGAATGAAATTTATGAAATTTATTTTAAGTATGGAGGATGTAATTGAAATCCAGTGTGGATTTTAAGCCCCAGTAAATTAATTATTTGCCTAATATTTTAATTAAATAAAATATTTATTATAGCACTGCCTGAAACAGTTTTTGAGCCTGACATTTGAAATCCTGTAGGACACTCCTGTGAGATGGGAGTCAATTTCATTATTCATCACAGGACTCGGATGGGACAGGACAAAGTCATAATAACAGGATTCATAATAACAATAAGTCCGTTTTTTTATGTATTGATGTAGATTGACAGACGGGACAGGACTCATTCTTACAAGATCATGATCGGACAGGAATTTTTTTCCACCCTGTCATGGGAATGGGACGGGACACAGGAGTGAAAATATACCCCCGTGTCACCCTCTAGTTAACCTGAACAGGCTTAATTGGATTCTGATGCCACTTAAGGTTAAATGACACTTGCTGCAATGAGCTAACGTTGGCTTGCAAAGTGCGACATCTAAATGATTTGTGCCTAAACTCACGCACCTTCCCTTGTCAAGAGCATAAAGCAGTACACTGACGTAAACAGTTCCTGTACTGTCGCAACATAAACACCAAGCAGTGTAAACTGACATGTTACACATACACAACACATTTTATACATCTGACAGTTATTAATGACGTGGCAAAAACGTGTGGGTCTATTGTGTATATATCCACTCTGTGTCCACTGTGGGTTTGGGCTTGTGACTCTGAAAACATGACGTACTTATTTAGATTCGTGGCTGGACTTTGATAGCCCAACTCGCAATAGTTTGTGTGTAATTTGTGTATGTTTGTGTGTTAAAGCCCTTACCCAGGCTGGACTTTGACAGCAGCCTCCACAGCATTTCGGACGTCTTTCCGGCCTCCATCTGGACAATAGGCTAACACACTGCCGCCTCCTGGGGACTGCACAGCCACACTGCAGCCAGACACTGATTTACATGCCTTACCACTGACAAACTGC
The DNA here is from genome assembly GCA_027495735.1 of Lutjanus campechanus. Classification (NCBI taxonomy): domain Eukaryota; kingdom Metazoa; phylum Chordata; class Actinopteri; order Lutjaniformes; family Lutjanidae; genus Lutjanus; species Lutjanus campechanus. The sequence goes on from JAJHUR010106579.1 coordinate 5,555, forward strand.
TGGTAGGACTTAGGAGCACTGAGGAGAGAGGAGGGAAGAGGGGAGTGATACATGTGGACAGGTATTACAAAACTGACAAAAGCAGGGAATATCACCTTAAACCCTTCCATGTACTACTGTATATCATGCTATCATGCTAAATACAATAGATAATATATTTATAATTATAACATATTAACCAGCTATGAAGACCTATAAACATGACTTAAAGTAAACAGAGCTTTACAAACGTACCTGGCAGAGTCCGAATCATCAGGAATGACAGCTGGGGATGCTGCTGTTCCAAACTTTGAGTAATCCATAGAGACAGGGGAGGAGCGAGGTGGAGGAGGAGAGGAAGAAGAAGGTGGGCGTAGAAACTGGTACAGACCCTGGCAGACAGCAGAGAGAAGATCAACACTCAGTACAGTGCTCAACTATATAGTGTTTGGTAATACTGTTTGTTGTTTTGATTCCTGCAGTAGTTATGGAACTATATGTACTGTATGGTATTGAATTAAACTGGAGTGTGACAAGAAACAGTTTTATACTTTTCCTCTAATATCCAAACAGAAAATCACCAAACAGTAGATAAAGTAAATTCACACTTGAAAAAATATGTGCTGAGATAATATAAAATGAATAAAATGAATCATTTATTTACTCTCCCTGCACAACCAGGCCATTTTCCTCACCATATTTCCAATTTTCCTAATGCATATTTGATAAAGAGATGGGCATATCCATGCATGTCCAGGTGTTATTCTCCCAAAAAACAACAATAAAAACAAATCTTTTACTATATTTCATATTTGGGGCTCTGTTTGCATCTCCTGTAAACTACTAAAACTCACCTCATGTCCTCCGTCAGTACAGGTGCCGCTATCTTTGTGACCAGAGACCGGCATACAGGGGTCAGACACAGAGTGGGAATTCACCCACACTGAGCCGACTGACAGACTGAGGAGCGAGGATGAAGAAGAAGAAAATATCAGTACAGTTTAACAGAAGAAAGAAACATTCAAGAAAGGGATGTGGCAGATGAGTGTGTGAGTGAGTGTGTACCTCTTAGCTGTCTCTAGAGCCAGGGTGAGGTCTTCAGTCCAGATGGAGGCTGCATGGCCATGAGGACTGTGGTTTCCTGTGCAAAACAGAGACTGTTACTGTGGTTCAAGTGGATATTCAATATTAAAATACAAACTCCCCTGAAATCTGTTTTATTGAACAGAAAACTGCTGTTTTATTGTGTTATTTACCATGAAAAAAACCCCAATGAAAATGCAATGTGGAGGCCACTGCAACCTCATACACCTCATCTCAACTTATCTAAATCACTGTAATAATGAATTAATCGTGACAAAAATCAAATCAAACCTTTAACAAGTTTAATGGAAAACATTCTTCTTTCTTTCTTTAGTCATGAATCTACATCCACAGAGGCTTCCTCACCCAGAGTCACAGCTTCTGTGTTGCTTCTGAAGGTCATGAGAGGCAGCAGTGGTCCAGGAGCAGGGCTGACCACAAATGGAGAGGAGGGAGCTGCACCACAGAGCACAGTGGGAGGGTACTGGGCACCTGTAGGAGGGGCAGTGCAGGATTGGACCAACTGGGGACCAGAGAGAGAAAAAAAAGTAAGTACAAAACCAAACACCTGTAAGCTCCTTATCATTTTTCAACTCCTCATTTTCCTTCTTTTTGGTTTTGGCATAATCATTTAGGGGGGTAGCAGGCATGTGAACCATGAATTAGTTGCAAAATTTAATTATCCTAGTATGAAACATGATTTTACTGTGAGTTATTGTCATAGCGTGAATGTATTCTACTGTTGGTCACTTATTTTGAACAGTACTGCATCACAGCTTATCTTTATTGTTCTGACTAACCGTGGCCCCCTGCTGCTGAGCTTCCTGTACTGCAGCATCCACAAGGACTCTGTCTCCATCACTGTGCAGGGCCACACACTTCATCCCTGCCATACGCAGCTTGAGACGGGCCACAACACTGTCCAGCACACTCTCCTGCACGCACAGCACCCAGTGGACCTGAAGGGGACATAGGAAGTGATGCGGTGGTCTGACAGGATAGCATACCTCTATCCTCCTATGAGGGATTCTCCTTTGAGTAAATCACCTCTCTTTTCTTCTTGAAGGCGGTCTCTATCACTCCATCCACTGCACTGTCGATATCAGCTGACTCAAAGATGATGAAGGGACATGTAGCGCCGATGCAGGGGGAGACTGAAACAGGAACACCCATCCCTGCTGTGGCTTTACACAGCATCACCCCATCCTGAAAGAGAAGAGAAACAATTGTTGAAATTAGTTAATGTGAAAAACAGCTTTCAAAACTTTTTAACAGAGTATAGCTAAGTTCTCACCTGTTTGATGAGAAAGAAAACCCCAATTCTCTCACACTCTTACCTCCTTGTTGCCACCATAGGTGACGTAGCTGATGCTGGGACTCTGGGCCACTTTGGCACCCAGCGACATGTCACTTCCTGTTAAAACATTAAGAGCCCCAGCAGGAAGTCCAGCTCCCATAAACAGCTGTGCCAAAAGGAGTGCTGGAGGGCCATTGCTCCGACCAGGGACAATGATGACAGAGTTGCCTGGAAGAATGCAGGATTCAGTTAGAACTCACAACACCTCTTAGAGAGCGGTTCTGAACAAAAAATAACAAGCAAAAAATCTGATTTAATTAGAGCTGCAATGATTAGAAAATTAATCAATTTGTCAGGTGGCAGAAATTTTATCTGCACCAAGTTTGATAAACAATTATCATTTTGTGTGTGTGTGTGTGTGTTACCCATGGCCAGCGCTGGTAGGACCTTCAGCATAAGGGAATAGAGAGAGCAGTCATCAGAAACAACTACTGCCACCACACCTGGAAAACAAGAAAACAAATAAAATTAAACAAACACTCTATTAAGAATGAAGATAAACCCAAACGCTTCTTTTTGAACATCAACATGTTAACCTCACCCAGTGGTGTCCAGTTGGTCATGAAAGTGTCTCTGAGCTGAGCCCAGCTGCTGTAGTACTGCAGCAGTCTGACAAGGGAGGACGGCGAGCAGGAGGCCCCACACAGCTCACTCAGCTCCGACACACACTGTCCATGTTGCCCGAGAACGCTCACCAACCTGTGAGTGGAGGACAGCCAACATGGGCATTCATATCCACATCAGGACAGCAGTAGAAGCAGTCAGTGCTGAGGCTCCTAAAATGTGTGAAGCTGACTTTGTCGTACCTGAGCAGGACTTTGGCCCTCTGGTAGCACGTCAGGCCACCCCAGGCTTTGAAGCCGTTAACAGCAGCAGAGGCACACTGGGAAATGTCATCCTCCCCTGCGCACACTGTGCTGCACACATTACCACCTGGAGACCAGAGGCGTGAAAAAAATATGTATGTGGTCAGTTTCTTTGAAAACTCTGAAGAGGACTGATGAAAATGAAAAAGAGCTAAGTACAAGCTGTCCATGTACTCCAAACTCAGCCGCACTTACCTTTAGAATCAGTGAGAGAGCAACTCTGTCTGTTCGCTGGACGGACAAACTTCCCATCAATGAACAGACCCAGGGAACGGGAATGGTGATCAAGCCAGGCCTGATGGAGGAGAAAGTAACAACCAATATGGAGAAAGTCACTGAGGCAGGGTTTTTGTGATCAATAATATGGATGTTAATGATTAATGATTAATCGATGAATCGCCATTGAGTATTGAACCAAATAAAAATTCATTAGCCGATAATGTATGTTTTCTCCAGAGCTCACAGGTTCTGAGGGTTTGGTTTTGTCTGGCTTTTTAGTCTAGAAAGTCTAGAAGCTGCTTCCAGCTTCTTAAATGTGAGGATTTTCTGCTTTTTCTTGGTCATTTATAATGGTAAATGTAGAGTATTGGGGTTTTAGACGGTTGATTGGACAAAGGAAGCATTTTAAAGACATCACTTTGCGCTGTGGGAAAGGATTTTTTTTGACATTTTATAGATTAAACGATTAATCAATTAATCGATTAATTGAGAAAATAATCATCAGATTAATTGATAATGAAAATAACTGCTAGTTGCAGCCCTAAAACCTATGCTCACATTTTATTGGTCAGGAAGATGCCACCTCTGCTGGGCAGTGACTGATAAAAGGTGAGTACGACGTGTGTCAACTATTTACAGACAGAAGACCAAAGTACAAAGCTGCCCTTCTCTCTGAACCACTGGGCTCATCTTCAGTTTGCAACACAGACCAAACTAAAGCTGCTCTGATGCAACAGTGTAATATTACACAGCACTTTTCCCTTTAATGAATTTTATTCAGTCTTGTTACAGCAGAAAGACAGACTGCAAGGATGAGGAGGTCAACTATAGAGCAATCTTGATGCTTTTCATCAAATTAAACCACTACAAGGAGTGTGATATTCTTAACATTTTTCTGATCCTTGGGCCTTAAAAACATCTGCATCACTATTATCCCAATTATATGGCCAACTCTTACATGTACTACTTGCTTACATCAGGAACTCTGTTTTGACTCTGAAGGATGGATGATACTGGCTCAAAAATCAAATCAAAAATCAGTGGGTGAGATTTCCCTGAAGTGGAAGTGAAGTGTCCAAACATCTGGCTTGACCTTTCAGAACTAACTAACTGTACGGTCTAAGTCACATGTTTGCCTTGTGAGTTACAGTGAGCTAACACTTAATGAATTTCACATGGGTCAAATAGTCTAAAAGGAATACCCTAACTCTAGTGAGCAGTAAAATAAGCTAATGTTTGCCAGTACTCAACATTAAAATGTTTTATGCCGACCACAACTGTTGAATCTCTTCTTCAGTTGTGAATTAGGCTGTTATAACTTTACCTGTGCAGTGGCATAGCTGGAAGTTGCTGCTGGTCCGTACTCCATGCTTTGAAATATATCGTGTACTGTCTTGATGGTGCTACCAGCCATAATAGTTACAAGTTAGAGAAGAAACAAATCTCTCTACCGCGGTTTTGTATTCGTTTCTGGATGGCGTCCAGGGTGCAAATCTTTACTTTGAAGCTTGTAAGATGGTACCAGCAAGAGACTAAAGAGAAAATGCTCACAGGAAGACGACAGACGTCCCACTGCACGTCAAATGCAACGTGCAAGCTTCCCCCTTACCAAAAAAAAAAACTTGGCGTGTCGTGTCCGGTGGGAACCCCAGAGCCACGAAAGATCTCGCGAGACTTATACATTTAAATCCGAACCCGGTCTTTCCCTAATCTTTCACGTGATTTTTTGTCCCTAAACCTAATAAGATCTACACCATAGCTTTGTCACGTAAGTAAATATAATTAATTTGTACACCATGCGCACTAAAGGAGCAACGCCTACAAATCTCGCGAGAGTTCTGTAAATCTAGGGTTCCCTTCTAGACTGCCTTTGCAGAGCTACAGTTGTAGGAGCAGCGAGAGATTTCACTCCTGCTTACTTCCCGTGTTGTGCCTGGTTTCTAACAAGTGTACATTTATTAGACTGGATTTAAGCAGCACGCTATGTTTAGCGTTTTGTAACCTGCCGACAACAATTTTAGATGTATTTTAAAATTCGTTTAAACACTTTTAGCAGGTAGTTCCGCCCTGTGTTACACCTGATAACCTTAATGAATGTAACTAGTTGTTGACATTAATATTTTAGACAATAAACCATTATAACTATTCTTTTTTATATATATTTAAGAAAGTTGAGATAATTCACGGCATTGAACATGTTCCAATCAGGCACATTGAAATATTTTAAATATCATAATCAACTGTATGTTCCACACGGAAGAATTTTGTTGACGGACCCCTAAAACGAATGAGCTTGCGCTGTACCAACAAGGAAGTGCAGAAAAATTGATGCGCTTTTTTCAGCTGAGTTGGCTCATATGGAAAGCTGGTGATTTGTCGTCCTTATAATTTATACAACTTGGGAAAAATTGTTCCCAAAGTACGGAGTAATAATCAGCCAGAGTCAGCACGTCACGCCTTTGAAAATGCCCCGGAGGAAGGTAAGCGGAAAGATGTTTGCTGCAGACTTAGCCGTTAGAGCACTGCAGATCGGACACACAACAACATAACGTCATAGCTAATGTTAGCCAACGTAGAGGTACACTCTGTGTGAAACAAGCTATGACCACCAGCGAGCTGAAATGGGATTCTACTAAATGTCATTAATAAGTTGTAGATGTGATATATAAATGTTAGTAGAATCACACAAGTTAGCTGTGTGTTGTGTTGTGTTGTGCTGAAAGCTACGCTAGCCAATGTTTATTGCTAAGTTTTGAGAATGTGTTATTGTATATTAAATGTCGCTTTTTCGGGGTATTAATGGCAAAGAAGTGATTTGAAAATTTGGCCATTGAGAGTTTTTGTTAGATTTCTACAGCTGATGGATGGCATGGTGATGCTGACCTCCGTTAATGTCTATAACGGCTGCTATAACTGTTGAAAAGGAACAGGCTGTTCTTTGAGTGCGCGGATGGAACGAAGCGTCCGCACCAAAACAACGCTGTGATTGGTCAGAATTTGGACGAGCGATGCGTTCATTGGTTTGGCCTCCTCAAACCCCACCCCCTCTCCAATGTAATTGGTCGTATGTAAATTCAGCACTCGATTTCTTGTGGAGTTGTGTGACACACCTCTAATGTGCGCTTGTTGTCCATGCTGTAATGTAGAGTGATATTGCTCTTCTATTTTCACTTGTATATCATTTGTTAATGTCTTTTTAAACATTTCAAAACGTAGGGTTTTTTTCATTTACTGTACTTATTTTGGATTTGTATATAACTTTAATGCATTTTTGATTTATGCTATACCTCCCCTAATGTATGTATCCTTTGCCTTGTTTTCATCCGAATTTCTGCCTCTATCGCGCTGTAAGACCTAAATTACCCCGGAGAATCAATTAAGTGTTATCGTATGGTTGGCGCTTTATGAATTAAATGTGACTCATGGAGGAATTTGAAAAATAAATAAATATGACTGTGAACAAAAAAAGTGCAACGAATAATGTGCAGAGGAATAAGCATATTTTTCTTTCACCTAATGAATGAATGTTATGCAGTTTTAGGTAACCCTGTAATATCACATTTGAGCTGGGGGGTTTTTCTGAAGATGGAAGGGGGCCCCATTTGTTATCTCTTCGATGCAAATTACATGTTGGTTACCTCTTGAGTCCCCTTACCCCACCCCCACCCAGCCAGATTGGGGTAGGGTGAGACCCCTCAGCATCACCCCCCATTCATTCCGTGCGGCAGGCAGCTATAGGCAGCTTGTAATTTCGACAAATTGTGCAGCAGTTTGTGGGACATTTTTTAAATATATTTGTTTATTTTACTCAGCTGTTAGGCGCTCGTACCAATAGTCCTCCAAACAGTTAGTCGACTTTACAGATCAAACTGGAAATTCACACTGAAGGTGCATTTAAGCGTTGTGGCAAATTGGGGGTTGGTACAGTTCATGCGGCATTATTTGTTGTGTAGCCGTAGTGATGCCGATTTGGCTGATTTTGAGTATTTATTGACAAGTACATCGTGAGATATTGGGAGTACAGAGCCGGAGATGTGCAGGGGGTGATGCTCCTCCCCCAGTATGGGATCTTTGTTGAATTATCCGCTGGTAAAACAAAAACACCATCTTTTTTTAACCCATGTTATTCTCACTAATCTGAGGCGGTTTTGGTGACTTGTTACTGATATCTGTTGTTGTTTCAGAGGACGGCAGGCAGCAGCTCGGATGGGACGGAGGACTCGGATTTCTCCGCCGATCTCGAGCACACAGAGGCTTCAGAGAGCGCGCGCAGGCGCAGTAGCACGCGCTTGACTCGCGCGTCACTGCGCCTCAGCCAGAGCTCACGAGGTAAACATTAAAAACATTTAAAGGATAATCCATCATGTCCTGATAGAAAGTATAGAAATGCACATAGACCAATTACACAGTGCACAGGCAGGAGCAATAGATAGTTTGGGGTGAGAAAATGTGAAATAAGGAACAAAATAAGGGACCATTATAGTATAGAAAAGAATTAATAAACACATACATACACAGCATACGCGCTAACATTTCAGTTCTCTCAAAATTGTTTTTATAGCTTGGTATTTAATACATTAAATTATGTCACATTTCTGTCTTTTAAAAGGTGGTTCATATAACCTGTAGTTTCTGCATACCTGAGTATAAGAAATGCTTAGATGTAGTGAGCAAAGATGGATGATTTAATATAAACTAAGTCTAACTGACATCACCATTACAACAACAGCAAAGAACAGGTCTGACTCCTCAAATGTTAATTTATTTTTTCTAGTAATGTGCATCAAAAAGCTTCACAAATATGCTTTGGCCTTTACAAAGTATTTATTTATTTATTTTAGAATTCAAATTAAATGCTTTGACAATCTGTTAAATCAGATGTTAGTATAGCAGATATTTATTGGCTAATATACGCAGATACCGATATAGACAAATCCATACTGGGTAAACTCCCTCCATATCTGTGTAATCTCCTATCTCTTACTAACAGCTGTTATGTGTCATTTTGCTCCACTAGATGGCTGCTCTACCAGTAGATTTGGTCAGGATTTGCTCAGAAAGTGGGAGAGCAGCTTTCTCCTATTTTACAGTCATGGAATAACCCTCAGTACACACTACAGCACCTTAATGATTTTGTGTAACTGTGAGAGTGCAGAACTCTGATAAAAAGTGAAATGTGGATTTTCTGTTCCTAAGCTCTATTTTATATGATGTATAATTTGTCCCTTGTCTGTTTTTAACCTGCTCAGTTCGTATAAGTGTCCCTTGTCTGTTACTACTTGCCCAGTTTCATAATTTGTGTAACTTTTTAATGGTGTGCTATAATGGACAGGTCTCCCTTGAAAAATAGATTTTAATTGAAGGGTCTGTCTGGATAAAGGTTAAATTAAAAAAATAATTAAATGACTAAATAAATAAATTCAGGCCATAATTTGCAGGTTTAATTGGCTTACCTCCTTAGCTTGTATAATGGCCATCAAAGCAGCACTTTTAGTTAGTTTTCACCATGTATTTACTGGCTTAGTGTAACATTCTGCTGTTAACATTTAATTTGGACTCACTGAAGTTCAAATATAGGGTTTATAATTTGGTACAATATATTAAAGTGGCACCCATGCAGTGTGGGTGTATCAACTTTTTATTGGATCACAAATCGTAGGAATAACCTTATTGTAATTACAGCAGTTTATTTTACCATTATCATTTCACCAGGGTATTGCAGAACTTTAGGAAGACCTTTCATTGCCTCTGTATCCTCTTTTCTTCATGTAAAAGGGAGAAGTACAATTTTCTTTCCTTTATTTCCGTGTTGGTATAATTAAACCTATTTATTATATTACATTACTGTTTTGTTTAATGCTTCTCACCTGTGGTGAACTTCTTTTGTTCACTTCTTTTTATTATACATATTTTTTCATACATGTTTATTATCAAGCCAGTCAGTTTTACATGCAGTATGATTTTATTTGTGTGTCATTTGAATGAGGAAGGATGCTTTGATTCAGGGACCACAGGGAGACTTCAAACCCCCCTCACTTCATCAGTTCATCAGTAGCTATTATATATGGGCAGCCTCAAAGCATGAATGGGTCCTGACCTCCCCCCACCACAGACACATACTCCCACCCCCTCTGTGTGTGACCTCTTTCTGCTGTGGCTGCCAGGGGGGGATTTACAGCAGAGAAAGAAAGGCCGACACTGTTTCCTCTGCTTTTTGTTACTGAGAGATGTTGGCTACACTGTCGTAGTCCTTATGCAGACTTAGAAACAGCAACAGAGGCTAGTTCTCTCCAAAAAGAAGCGGTTTTAGAGATTCAGCCTTCTTTTTTCTGCCAGGATTAGTCTCTTCAGAACCATTGAGGCCATTCGCAACAAGTAACTATCTTCTTCTTACCATGTTTGCTGGGAGTTGCTTAGTGACAGACTGCTTAGGTTTAAGAAATTAATCTAGAAATTGAAAAACTTTTAACATATCTGTTTAGTAGACTGTAAACTAAAGTTTTTGTAGACAAAAAAAATTAGATTGTAAATGTAGTAATGCCATAAAGGAAAAAAAATGCTTTAAAAGTATGCAAGTATTAGCAGTAAAACTCATCCAGAATAAAAGTAGGCATTATGTAAGAAAGTATATTTCTAACTGCACTCATCTTCTCTTCTCTTCTCTTCTCTTCTCTTCTCTTCTCTTCGCTTCTCTTCTCTTCTCTTCTCTTCTCTTCTCTTCTCTTCTAGATAACTGCAGCTCAGTACGGAGCAGTTCACCTGTACCTGTGGCTGCTGACGAAGGCCTGGATTCAGCAGCAGAATCGGCAGCAGCTGCAGTGGCAGCGTCCGTCTTTTCGTCCGGGCGCAGGGTCACACGCAGTCAGCAGGGGGCGACAAACACTACAGCCAAAAAATACCCACTGCGTCAGAGCAGGTCGTCTGGCTCCGATACCGAGGCTAATGGTGAGAGCAGTAGTGTTTCCTGTATGTCTTAGAAATTAGATCATAAATTCCATGAGAAATGATGCTTTCATCATGTTTTATTAGTAGGAGCCAGAGGATGACAGGGAGAGTAAAAGGGAAAAAAATGATGAGTAGATAAGAGAGTTGAAAAGGAAGCTGGAAGGGCAGAGAAAAGAAGGAATGATGTGAAGACGAGGTGGATATGAGCAGTAGGAGGAGGAAGGGCATCTATCTGCATCTTTCATTCATTCATTGTAGTAGTGCCGTTCAGCTAATGTTATGAGCCCTGTCTGTGATCACAGTGTGTTCCTGATTATAAAGAAGACAAATGTGTCTCAGAACATATCCTGGACTTGTGTTTTGTCAGTGAGAAGAATGAATTACTTTATGGACACCAGGATCTGTTGTCTATGTTCAGACACAGGAGGAGCTGGTGTATCCATTAAAGCAGAGGATACATCTGTGCTTATTCAATTTTATCATTTTTTTTACCTTAACATTGAGTCAGTCTGTGAAATATCAGTACAGTGGTATATTGCTAATTTAGTTCATGAAAATGTTTGATTATTGTCATTTTAATCATGTCTGTGTCACACAAACCTTGTTTGTTTGCTTTATTATTTGCACACAAATAGAAAGATAAAATGTGAAAAGCTAAGCAAAAGTCTAACAAATTAAAACATAAATATGTGAATGGTACAGTAACAACAGGCGTGCATGTAAACCCAAGAAGCTCATCATGTAGGAGAAAACCACACATTTCAGTACCAAACTTACGATAACTAATTAATATATTCAAACCCAACTCTACAATACAGTTACAGTAAAACGTACAAAGTTTTAGCAATGAGGAATTTTTTAACAGATTTTTTTTAAAGCTCTGGAGAAAAGTCTTTTTAAAAAAAGATGATGAATTAGGCGTTTTGATATGTTTGAAAATGGAGGCTGAAGCTGTTGACAGTTCCAGTGTTACTGATGAATCTTTTGCAGTTTTGTGTGGCGTGTACACGCCCAAGCTATATTGAAGTAACTTATAAAATCATGCAGTAATGATTGAGAAATTTATCATGTGTATCTTATTTTATCTCATCCCTGCAGTTTTTGCTATTTTATATCATTCTAATAAATGGTTTCCAGTTTAAGTTACTCCCTCTAAAAGCACATTTTTAGTTTGAGAGCTAAGTCCAAATATCTTTTCACAAAGATGAGTAAAAGATTAGATAGGCCCTTTAATTAAATCAGGTTTCACTGAGAATAAAAAATACTAGCACTCTTCGCAAATTAAAATACCAGATGCCAGTTTACAAGCATTCAGCAGATTAAAAACATCAAGGCCCTAAAGTTGAACCTTTTGGAACAGCAGATTTAGTGTTTACAAGAGTCTGAGTTGAGTCCTTGGTTGCTGACGAATTGACCTCTAGATTCTGTGATTATAGTTGCAGCCCTCAAAGCTATGGGCCCCGCTTGTTCCTTTACTTTGCTGAAGAAAAAGCATTTTTAGGAGCTAATTGTCTCAGCTCAGCTTGTACACCACCAGCTGGATGCAGACTGATAACACTGACAGGATGAGCAGTGCTGTGGTGGCCAGCGACATAGAGAGGTAGAGGAGGCACCTGTGACTCACTCTTCCTCACTGCATCAGGTGTCTCTTGAAACCCCCACCCCATTGTAGCAAAACTTGAGATAATTTCATATTATTGCTGCCAAAGCTTTGAAGCCCCAAAAAAGCAATTTGGGACAGCCCTACAACAAGCAATGTTTAGCTTTGGTGGAGGTTTGCAAATCAGAATTTGCCTGACATCTTGGAACAGCTCGGTGAGACTGGAGAAATAGGAAAGAAAATAGGCTGCAATAAGTCCTTCCATTCACCAGACTCTCTGAGCTCAAACGCTGGTCTTCTTACTGCAGTAACATCAGTCTTGACTATTGGATTTCTCTGCTGGCAGCCACTGCTGGAGGGTGTTAACTGCATCTGTATGTGGTCAGATTTGCAGCTTACAGAGATTTCCCTCGAGATAGATTTGTGGTGATAGAGATACCTTTATCACAGGGCAAGTGGTAAATTTGCATTTAGGCTTTGTGGGAATAGACACTGCAATATTTCCCATATAATTGCCAGGCCAACAAGCACCCCCACCAGGCCAAAAAAGTATTTATTTAAATGGCAGAAATAATGCAAAATATTAACTAATTCGAAAATCAATCATTGCCTTGGGTAGATAGCTCAAACTGTTGCATCTCTCTCCTCTGTGTTTCACTGAAGGCAGGGCAGACACGGAGCAAAGCAGACAGAAAGAGACAGGTGAAGCAGCATACGCATTTACCTCACTGAGCTGCTGCAGCTCACATGCCTGTGAAATCCACACAGACAGCATTGCTGCCCAACATTTCTACACTGGGTTTGCAAAAGAGTTGTAAAGAGAAGGCAGTGTGATTTTCCACCCCTCATTCAGAGACAAAGAGGGAGGGAGGGAGAAAGAAAAAGAGTGCACCTAATAAATACTGCCCCTCACCTGATGTTTTAATATCTGTGACAGATGCTACAGATAAAGACATTGAAACTGTAGTTAGAGGTGTCATGTTGCTGGTATAATGTCACTATGACTGTCAACAGATCATTTTCACTGTCTACAGAGGAACAGGGGAGACGCTGAACCTGTAGATGAAGCATCCTTGCAGCCGCCACAGATATTTAGTCACTGACATGTTTTTTCTGTCAGTGGTGTCACTGTTACTGTTGTCCAACCCACAGTATTTGTATTAAGTGTACCATTTGCTACGTTGCGTGAAAGCCATATCATCAAACATTCTTTGTTGTGCATGCTTAATTAAAACTACAAATAGACATAAAAAAGCACCTAATCCACGAGTTTCTCTCTGTTTAACTACCCATAATTGAATTATGCCTTTGAAAATCATTAAGAGATCATTAAGGTGCATGCTGTTGTGTTTATTATCTCTATGACTACCAGTTTAATTTGAAATTGAAATGGAAAAAAAAAATCAACTTGCCATTTTCAATTTCAAAAGGACTTTGATTAAGCAGGGCTTGTAAGAGTTTATTCAACATTCTTTCAATTATTCCCTCTCGTTCCCTTTATCCTGATTGGCTCAACAGACCTGAAGCAGGGGGCTGACCGGGACGAGACCCCTCCTCGCACCCCGACAGGTAATGCCCCATCCTCAGAGTCAGACATCGAGGTTTCCAGCCCCAGTAACGACCTCGTCTCTTCGAGCAACGATATTGTTGTTTCACAAGAGGAGGACGAGCGATTGGCCAAAGAGCTGTCACTCAAGGAGGCTGCTGCCCATGACCTTTCCCACCGGCCAAAACGTCGGCGCTTTCACGAGAGCTACAACTTCAACATGAAGTGTCCCACACCAGGGTGCAACTCATTGGGTGAGGGCACAAACACAGCAGCATTTTTCATTGGCTCAGATGTCCCGCGTTAATGTACCAAACCTGAGCTCTCTGTGTCCACTTCTGTCTCGTTCCCTTTGTGTCTCACTCCCTCTACCTCTTTCTCTTTTTCTACCAGGTCACCTAACAGGAAGACATGAAAGACACTTCTCCATATCTGGCTGTCCTCTCTACCACAATCTCTCTGCAGATGAATGCAAGGTACACACACACACAGAGACGCAAAGATATATCAACAGAGATTACAGGGTAAGAAGTATGGAAGGCCATTTTTGCCATCATGTTGAAAAAGATCTTGTAAGTCATATAATGATAAAACTTTACAGAAATATTGACTTAGTATTTAAATAAGGATTAAGCATTTTGAATCTTTCTCAAAATAATGAGAAACTCAAATCAACTTCAAACTTTCTCAAAGTACGCTCTCATTATTTTGAGATTAAGTCAATATTTTCTGAATGTCGCTCAAGACCAGGGCTGCACAATGAATCACAATAAAATAGAAATTGCAATATGTTGATGTGCAATATCAAAACTGCAGAACCCTGCAATTTGTTGTTAAAGGAAAAATGTATGACAAACATCATTATAATCAAGTACTGTAGTGCTGCAGATACTAAATCGTTATTTTGAGATACTAAGTCATGATTTTGCGATACTAGGTCATTATTTTGACATACAAAGTCATTGTGAGATGCTAAGTCATAACCTTGAGATAATAAGTCATTATTTTGAGTCACTAAGTGATTGTTTTAGAGTCTAAGTCATTATTTTGCAATAGTAAGTCATTATTTTATGATACTGAAACGTTATTTTGCAGTGATAACTCATTGTTTAGTGATACCAAGTCCTTAGTTTTTGCTTTAGTTACTTACTTTGTAGCTTTTATAATGTTACTCATTAGTCAACCAGGTTTCCACTGTGGGAACTTCTCAGCCGTCACACTGCGACCAAGTGTCCAGTGGATGAAACTGAAGGAAATCGACAGACTCAAATTGAAGTTGTCAAGCTGTGAAGCCTCCAGGAACACGGAGGTGGTTGCTGTGATGTTTCTGCTGCGGGGGTTGGTTGTGAGTCGTTTGTGGTAGACAGTGTTGATGTTTTGTTAGGGCAAGGCATCGACGCGCGAGAAACAGACTGAGGAAAGGACACTGTCGCACCGCCAGGACGAGAACAGACACTCCACAAGAAACCAGGTAACACACAAGAACACATACATATTAACATGTGCAAATGCATCAGACAAGCACAACACATGGTGACACATGCTCACACCTGAAGCAGACAGATACAGTACACATACAGTATATACCTATACTGTCTTTCTGTAAGGGTACAGAGTATCAGGGAAACGTATTCTCTTTATCAGCTGAACGAGTGAATCCAGGTGAAGGCTGTGATCCTTCCTCGATTTCAGCTGTCCAGTTCACTCTGTCATGAACTGAATGTGTGTCTGTGTGTATGTGTGGAGGGGAATTCTAACACACACTGCAACATTACTCTTAAACCAGTGATAGCTGAGGTCAGAGATCAGACTGTGATTCCTCAGTGTAGCAGGGCCGGAGGCAAAGTGGTGGAGCTGTTGTAGGTTGAGTCATAGTGAGTGTGACAGAACTCCTGCTCTGATGTGCTTTATTAGTTTGTTTGACAGGCACAGAGCTCATTGATGAACAGAGAAAAGACTGTAAATGAAACAGAATCTTATTTCCAGATTAAAAAATTCCCTAAAATAGAATAAAATGATCTATCTTATAGACATAATGTGCAACATTTTCCTATTAAAAAACAATTTATAGACCGGATTGCTGGATATCCTCAGACACAAGGCAAATAATTTAAATAAAAAATACATAAGTGGTCCAACTATAGATCTCTGTGGGATGCTGGCACAGATGTTGATTTATGATTATAACCCTTACCAAGCAGTGATAAAATATCAATATAGGTATTGATATTCTTTATACTTAACACATATTATATGCATCTTTATATATCATCATCACACAGTTGAATTGAAAGTTGTTTTTTGCTCTACCATCATCACCCCTCACAAGGTAAAGGGGTCAAAATGCAAGTGCAAAATCTTCTTTTTGTAAGTGTTGGTCTCTGTATGATCTCAGGCCCCCACAGAACGTCAGCTGCGCTACAAGGAGAAGGTGACGGAGCTGAGGAGGAAGAGGAATTCCAGCCTCAATAAGGAGCAGAAAGAAAAGCACATGGTAAGTGGGTGAGAAATAAATGTGTGTCCTTCATATAACACTCTCCTCCACATACTTCCCATATTGTATTGTATTAAGTCTTTCTGCTTTAACTCTCCGCCCCCACCACCAGGACCACCGTCAGAGCCACGGAGCAAGCAGGGAGCCGCTGCTGGAGAACATCACCAGTGACTACGACCTCGAGCTGTTCAGGAAAGCGCAGGCACGTGCCTCGGACGACCTTGTAAGAGAGAAAACTCATCATCACCTCCCTCCCTTACTCTTTTCTCCTTCCCTTTCTTTTTCGTGGCCCCTTTTCTGTGTTATTCTTCTTCTTCTCTGTTTCAGTCAGCAAACCCTCCTCTGCTGCCACAGAAGGAGTCTGAGATATTTTTGGTAGTTTGGACAATCACTTTCTGTTATTCTGTGTTTGTTTTTTTTCTTCTGCTCTGTTACTTTGTGACCCATTCAGATGAGAAGGCATTGTTATTTCCAATCAGTTGTACTTAAGGTGTACTAAATGATCACAGATATAGTTTTATATGTTTTAGTAGGTTTATCACAAATACTTTGCACTCCCTATAATTTCTCCCTGTAAAAATGCAGTTGCCCCACATTCAAGGGTTTAAAGGGTGATTTCTGTATTTTTAAACTAGTACTACTAAAGACTATTGGGGACAACAATTTTTGAAACTGGTTGAGTAGTGAGCAAGACCGCTGCAGCTGTCAGATGCAAAACTGAGCTGCAATGTAATCCTTATGGTCAACTGCTCACCATCAAAGTATGTCCTCTAAAAGAGATTGTTTTTGCCACCGACAGGCTCAGATTGTTCATGAATTGATTATTGAATAAAGGGTTTATTTTGAGCAAACAAATCGAGTTGGTGATTGTTGGAAGAGCGGAAAGACAAACCAAGATGTTTTTGGTGAGTTTTATTTGTTTCTGTTGACTTTGAATGAAGATGGCAGTGATAAAATTAACATATCTGCGAAGTGAGTTTTGTGAGTTTGGCCACAGCAATAAATCATGTTTCCAGTTAAACTTTGTATATGTTTTGTATCTTACTCTTTTAAAAAATGTGTATCTCTGTAGTGATTGTTTCCATAATGTTGTCAGACACTTAAACAACTCAAACAATCTGAGCCTGTCAGTGTCAAAAACAACAATGTTTAGTTAGGGCAGGGCAATATATCAATGTTATATAGAAATTGTAATATGAGACGAGATATCTTTCATATACTATACCATGATATGACATGTGTTGTCTTTTCACTTAGTCATTATAGCCACTATTATTTATAAGCCAGGATTTGTCACTTAGACACAAAAACATGGGAAAATAGGGTCCAAGTTCAAAAATACAGAAATTACCTTTTAAATCTTAAATTCAGGTTCAGAGTTTTTGAAAGTGTTTACCCTACCTTCATTTAAAGCCTTTTCCTACTTTTAACTCATCCTGATTTCCCTTCCTACATATTTTTATTTTGTTTTATCTTTTTTGTGGGTGGTTGCCTCCACTGAGGTTTTCCTAAGTGTAATCTTTGGTTCATCTGATCCTCTTCCCTGAATAACTGAGATATTTTCTCTTTCTCCTCTCTCCCCTCTGCCTGTTCGTCTGCCCTCTCTTCTTGTCCTCTTTGTACGTTTTCAACTTTCCCCATCATCCCCCCTTCCCTCCTATCCTGGCCCGTACAGGAGAAGCTTCGTCTGGCCGGCCAGGTGTCAGAGGGCAGCAACATGATAAAGACCATTGTGTTTGGTCGCTACGAGTTGGACACCTGGTACCATTCTCCATACCCAGAGGAATACGCCCGCCTGGGGAGGCTCTACATGTGCGAGTTCTGCCTCAAGTACATGAAGAGCCAGACCATTCTGCGCAGACACATGGTAAAGTCGCTTTTTATAATTTTGGGGGGCATCTGCAGGTCCTTAAACAATTAGACAATGGCTGCTTGAGATCAATCATGTATTCTATGCTTACAGTCCCATCATGCAATGTGTCACACTCTAAAGATGCAAAAAGTACTGTGTGCTACTGGAAAGTTTTACCTTAATCCAGTTCCAAATGGTGTAATGCAATGCTTTGTGTTATCAAACCTGCAGATAAACAGTTTGTTTGGACTCACATTCATCTCTCTTGTAGAATTCAGTTTCCCCATCTTGTGTGTCTTCAATATTCAGACTGACTATGAAGATCCAGTCTGCTGATTCACATTCATCATCAGACATTCCTGTGATTTAGTATTTATAACAAAAACAAAGGCTGCATTATGAAAACAAATGCACATCTGCACCAACCCTGCCCTGTATCACTGGTTCCCAATGTGGGGCGGGGGTCGCAAAGCCTTCTTGATTTCAAATGATGCAAGAAAACCTTTATTTAGATATGTACTGTATGGAGACTAAATTAAAATGTTATTTTTAAAGTTTAGATTATCATTTAAGGCTACTATAAGCTAGTTTCATATTTTGTTGATTTTGGATACCCCTGTGGACAAGAGTGGTAGTGTTTCCACTGCCATAACCACAAAATATAAATACTTCCTCTTTTTAACTGGCTGACATGCTACTCGCTATAACTTTGCCTGGGAAAATAAAAACACAGGCTTGTTTTTTATCTGATTTCAAGGAGAATCTGACCTGATTGCAGGCATTGCTATTGAGAAATCTTCCCATTGATGATCTCATTTGCTTATGTAGGTCATATAGAGGCAACAGTATTAAACTGAAACTGTTTCATAACCTCTTAAAAGCTCCTTGTAGTACATTTAAGATATAAACTTATAAAAAAAATCCTCACAGGGTAAGGACACAGTGAAGACCGGAACACAGACTATATTCCCAAAGCATTCAGTCTCAAAACAGTCTTGTCCTGGATTAGAGAAGTATGCAGCTAAAACAGCCAAAGAGTCGCCAGATAATTTGCCAACCATCAGGGAGAAGAAAACACTATAACTATGCTATTTAATGTGTCTTCACTTTCATTGGTCTTTCCACTGTGGAGCTGATGTATTGTGTTGAAAAATGTTAATTCTTCTGGGTCAGTATTTTCATAATCAGCTTCCTTGTTCTCTTATTCCTCCCACTTTTCAATATGAAAAAAACACCACTAAATACTGCAAATTCTTCCAGTTGAGGTACTTTAGCGTTGTTCAAATGTCTCTGATCGATTAAAAAGATTGAAGCCTCTGGTCAGTGATGTTGAAGTATTAAAGTGAAAATGGACTGTGGCACAAAATGAGTCTGGCCTATTGGTTTAGTTCAAAGTATAACCTCACTATCTCAGTGCCTAAAGCCATTCATAATTGTATTCCTAGACCATGCAGACTCTATTTAGATAGACTATATAACTTCCCCCTCTGATGCACTTCACACTGTTTCTATACTGGATTGAGAGAAGCAAGAGGACTGGGATGCTCTGCTGAGTGACCGAATGGTTTGATGCGAGGATGTCAGACACAACACAGCACCATTATCTGTAGTAGACTGTGGCAATTTTTACCAATTAAAACACTTTGAAAACCAGAATGACCATTATATGCAACTAAAAGTGGAATGTTTTTCCTAACTTGTGTACAAACTAACCTCTGCTGCTTCCTTTTGTGTGTTGCATGAAGGCCAAGTGTGTGTGGAAGCACCCTCCAGGTGACGAGATCTACAGGAAGGGGAACATCTCTGTCTTTGAGGTGGATGGCAAGAAGAACAAGGTAAAAGAGCACAGGACCACCCCTCCTGACTTCTCCCCCAGAAGATCCAGGAGTAACGGGGCCTCATGCAAGAACATTTCTGTAGTCTTATCTCAAGTGTCTCTTACTTTTTTCCACAGGGTTTTTTTGTTCAAGTGTTCTATGTCAGACTCATTGGTCATTAGCAAAATCAACTCTATAAACCTTTTCTGCTCTAGTGCAACAAAACAGAGCAATGTCAGAAGCTGTATTAGGAAACTTGAAAAAATTTGAAAATAATGACACAGCTGTGTGCCACGGTGATGTTATTATATTTAGCATAAAATTTATTTTAGTTATAGTTTTATTTAAAGTTGACTTTGGTATCATATTAAACTCCAAATTCTTTCAATTAATTCAACGAACAACATATTTCCATCACTATTTTCATGTTCTTTTCCACTGAGGTTTTAATGGTACTGGATGGAAGCACACATTACTTTGCAGATTTTCTTACATTTGCTTAAATCTGCTTGAGACTTTACTTTGGTTTGCAAAGCCTGAAAGGCAAACAGAAATGCATTATGCTTCTACTATAATGGTGGCATAAAAGTAATAGAAGAAGACATTTAAATCATTAAACACACGTATTTGTAAGACAATTAATCATCAACTAAAATTTTGTGACATGATATCGTGACAGTCCTATTTAAAAGTTAGGATCATTGGTAAATGCAACAAGTTCTCTTAAACCACTCAGAGGCCCTTTGACACCTACAATGACTCATATAAACAAGTTATAAACAACATGAACATTAAGGAGAGGTGATGCTACTGTTAAGTCCACTTTATCTGATTGGCTGTGAATGTAAATGCCACTTGTGGTTGGTTATGAAGTGTCACCTTCTCCAGCTTGAAGTATGGCTTGTGTCTCTGACCCTTTTTTAACCAATCAGCTATCCCTAATGAGATGGAGATCTGTGCGTGTGAGATTATCCAGCTGTGTTTCCTGGAAGCTTCTAATGTCTATGATGCTCTTCCTCACAGATTTACTGTCAGAACTTGTGTCTGCTGGCGAAACTCTTCCTGGACCACAAGACTCTGTATTACGATGTCGAACCTTTCCTCTTCTATGTCATGACAGAAGCCGACAACACGGGGTGCCATCTAGTCGGATACTTCTCCAAGGTAACTTGTGGGCCAATCACAGCTGGATTACTACAAAAATGTTCAAGTCCGGTGTTTTAGAGAATTTGTCAAACTCTCTTTGGAAGTTAGGATATATTAAGTGACTTTATAAATGGACCATATGCTACAATTTTATTTTCTAACTAATGTATGTGACACACACTGATTGGATAGGATAGTGGTTGTCATTGCCACCTGTATAAAGGTGCAATGTGTAATATATGATCAGAATTTAGATTAATAATGTTAAAAAATAAACTAACATTTACAGTTTTGACATTACGTCAAAAGACGTTTCTGTTTTGTGTTGCAGAACTACTGAAGTTAGTATTTTATCCAGATAGCCTTGGCCCATCCTGTCTAGTAGTATTACTTCGTGCCTCAAAAGGTGATAAATGTTGTATGTGATATTTCTTCCAACTGCTTGATGCCATGACATGTTAGTTTGAGTCTCAATTTTCAGTGTACACAAACAAAATCAGGTGGCATTAAGGAAACATGTTAAGTTTAAATGCTTGCTTCTATGACTTCACTGCTGCAGCTGCAGTTTCCTTTGAAATGTCTGTTCTGGGCTGGAATAACTGTTTTTTTAGGCCCTTTTCATGTTAATTAGAGTTCAAATTAATACCGATTGCTCATTTATGAGTCGTAAGAAAACATCAATAATCTTTTAGAGGGAGTAGATATTTAACACGGTTAAACTGAGCTAATGGAGTCTGGCAGGCAGAAAGTAGGCAGTCACTGAACTCAAAGTCCAGAGTGTGGATTTTTGGATTTTCAGAGCAGTGGTCTTTTGTTTCATATTAACAGGCTCAGCTTCTACAATGTAGGACTCGCCGTCACTTGTTATTGTCAATTTACAATGTTTTCCTCGTCTTTTGCTCCTGCAGCCTGCTGGAGCTTCCCCAAGTCTGGGAAGGAGGGGTTCGGGGGAAGCAACTCAGTTCAACCATAGAGTATATATTAAATAGGATTTCAAACTATATAATATACAGTTTGTGGCTTAAACTCACTGGACTGCTGTGCTCATTTTTGCATGTGCGATTGCTACATATTGCTTTAACCAAAATTTTATTAAAATTGCATTATGGCCTACTGCAGTTTTCAAATTGCAGGAGCTGCAAATGTTTGTTGAAGGCTAATTATCTGTCACAATACCTTTTTAAATTAAATATTGTCGCGCTGCAGAGATGTCCTTTCTTACACAGATTTTCTTCTTAGGATTTCAAGGTATAAGAAGGAGGTGAAAATACAAAGTCAAAAGTAATGTGAACTGAAAAAGTAAAGATTATATGAAAAGTTGTTTTTTGTCATAAAGTATATCCTCTGTCTGTGTAAACTACAACTCCAATTAAATAATCTTAGTACTGATAAAGTGCCACATGTCAGTCAAACCATCATGTTTACGGATTTATTCTCCTTCCGCAGGAGAAGAACTCTTTCCTGAACTACAACGTGTCCTGCATCCTCACTATGCCACAGTACATGAGGCAGGGCTACGGCAAGATGCTCATAGACTTCAGTGAGTACAGACACCTGTGCTCTGTGTGTCTCTCTTTGTGTGTCTGTGTGTGTGCACTTGCAAAGTACTTGCTTTTCTGGGGAAAACCTTGAACATTCTTTATGTGATTTTACTACTACAGTCATTTATTTTAGAAGGAAATTCTTAAGGAAGAATAAAGCCAACAAAAAGCTCTCTCTGTTGTGTCCTCTAAGGTTACCTGTTGTCCAAGGTGGAGGAGAAGGTGGGTTCACCTGAGCGCCCCCTGTCTGACCTGGGTCTTATCAGCTACCGGAGTTACTGGAAGGAGGTGCTGCTGCGCTACCTGAACAACTTTCAGGGCAAGGAGATCTCCATCAAAGGTCAGAACGGGACCACATTCTCCAAAATTCATTCAACTTTTATTTTAACTCAGAAATACATTGAGGTAGAGACGTCATTTACAATACAGCCAAGTAAAAAATAAAATAAAGATAAGAAGAAATATACATAATATACATAAATGTGACAATATGAAATTAAAACAGTTTGAGCCACAATAAAACCCAGTGTCTTTCAAAATGCTGGAAAGAGATCATCATTGGCCAAGTTATTTATTGGAGGGAAAACCTATAAAGTAAACTGTGAGGAAGAACTCTGACAGTCCCACAGAAGCCAACAGCTCTTGAAACTGTATGTGTGTTAACATGTGCATGCATGCATTCATGTGTGTCCAGCTTTGTGAATGGATCAGAGAGCACTGAGGCCACTCCAAGTCAGTGTTCAGGCGATAAATGAAGGTGGAAGCACACAAGACTTAAACTCGTGCAAAACTGGGGCATCCCAAAGATTCTCCTGGTTGTATGCAGAGGAAAGCCCCGTGAGAGACTCTGCAGACACACTGTCTGCTCTTTGTGGCTTTACTTAAGCACAGCAGTGTGTATGCTAACATGTGCACCCAGGCATAATGTTCGCCATCACGGTTCAGCGTGTCGGCATGCTAACTTTGCTAATTATCACTTAGCACAGCGGAGGATGATGGGAATGTCATTAGTTATACAGATATTTGGTCACGAATTCTACAAATTTTAATTTTGATCTGATGATGGTGCTAGATGTAAAATCTGTGTCGCTGTGTCATCTTTGAAGTGTTGTTTTTTTCTTTGGACATGCGCTGGACGCCGTGAGAAAAAAGAAAACCAGGAAAATTGCTGCAATCCAAAAAATTTTTTGCCACACTACATGAAGAAGTAGCAGAAGCCTCATATAATAGAAAGTTCAGGCAGCAACCACGACAGTGTCACAGTGAATAGATCAGTCATAACACTCTGTTCCCTCCTATCCAAGCCTGTTTTTGTACCCCTTTTCTTTTGAGATTGTGTTTTTTTTTTCAAAAGTTCTGCATGTTTTTTTTTTTAATTGAGGAAAATGTTTTCAACTCTCACAGAATAGTACAAATAACCCTTGTCAGTCGTCTCAGTCTGCATTCAAAATTCAATTCTCACTGTGCTGCCATGATTCGACCGCTCTGCCTCTGCCATTCTCTGCCATGCCTGTGGAGATTTGCAAACGTTGTACACAGTGGGTTTTGTCATCACACGCCTTTTGGTTAGTTTTAACTATACCGCAAACCACATGTCATGAAGAGCTATGACTGTGGTCAGGCTTCATCTGAAGTTTTACAGTGTTGAGAGGTTTTTCAGTTTCACGGAAAAAGCACAAGCAAACAATGATGCTGCTGCTGCTGCTGCTGCTGCTGCTGTTGATAATGATGATGATGAAACACTAGTTTCTTGGTATTGTGAATAAGTAACTTCATGGGAAAAAAAACTGTCCATGCTGGAAGCCAGTCAGTAAATGCTGTGAGTGGCTTCACCATTCTGAAGTCTTAAATGACAGAGTGCAGCATGTCAGCAGTTCATGTTTGGATACTTCACCCAAAAATGAAAATTCAGTCATGACCTACTCACCCTCATGCCGATTGAAGGTCAGGTTTATTTAAACTGTTCACAATTCACCTCCATTGTTTGGGAGATTCTGCAACACTGTTTTCCTGTGAAACCGTGGAGCCGTGTTTCGTGGAGTAAAAAACTAAATCTATCTATCTATCCCTTTAGGAAGTTGTCAGTGCTAACTAACAGCATTTAACTCAAAAGACTCTGTGCATATACAGCCTCAAAGAGCCGCTAGCATGGCTGTAGACTAAGTAGCATGTTTCCATCATGGTATTTCTCTGCACATTTTGAATTAACATATTAGAAAGGGTTCATGCAAACAGCAAAATTAAAAAAAAAAAAAAAGTTATATTGTACATCTATCTTCACATTTTTTCATATACTATTTTTTATTTTCTATCTATGCTTCTTGACTTGTAGTACTTGCTTTTTATCTTGTAATTTTGTTTTCGTTTGTTGCTACTCATCAGAGATCAGTCAGGAGACGGCAGTGAACCCAGTGGATATTGTCAGCACACTGCAGTCCCTCCAGATGCTCAAATACTGGAAAGGAAAGCACCTGGTTTTAAAGAGACAGGTAGGAAACCACTCAGTCAGATTTGAACAACAGAATTTCCTTCATATTTTTCTGTTTGGTAGAAAACCCTTACTTCACCAAGCTGGTAGCTGGTTGGTCAGGATACTGAGGGCAATCACATTTATGCATTATTACATGGCTCTACATTAGTGTAGCCAACTAAGGTGCATATTTCTTTCTATAGGACCTTATTGACGACTGGAAGGCGAAGGAGACCAAACGTGGTAACGGCAAGACCATTGACCCCACAGCCTTAAAATGGACACCGCCTAAAGGGACATAGAGGACCTTCCTTTCACACTCCAAACCCAAAACACACACACACACACACACACTGACAGATCCTCCTGCGCACACTGGCATGCTCACAGACCCTGAGCCTAACCCCTCACACACACTCTCGAACAAAACGCTTTCAGCCGCTACAGTACAGTCAGTCATTTACACGGTCAGCTGTTAGTCTGGGTTCAGCAGCCACTGTCCTGCTCAGAAAACTGACTTCACTCCAACAAATACAACATTAGCTCCCTGACAAGATGTCTGTCCGGAGTATCAAACTTTTTTTTTTTGATATAACACAAAATTAGAAGAAAATGAGGAATGAATTATTAGAAATGTTTATTATTAGAAATGTTTATTTGGATTCAGTTTGTAAAATCTGGCTCTGCAAAATTTAACCATCAAGGGATCAAGTAGGGCTTCATTTGAAATAAACACATAAAATTGCATATTGTATAAAAACAAACATGTACTGCATAGCGCCATGACATAAAAAATTACCCAGTTTATTCATGCGATTATTTATTTTATGACTTGTTTATTTTATTTAATATTGAACACTTTCTGAAGCAGGAGTTTCAGGCTCCAGGTAAGATTCTTGCCCAACATGAAGTATGACTAAATGAAAAGCAAAATAATGAGCTATGTAGCAGCCAGTGATGTCAGTCTACGTACTGTATGATCACCGTTGATATCTCCTTAGCCTCATTTGTTATCTGAAAAGTGAAAGTAATTGTGCATTGTTTGTACGTCTCCTCCCAGACACTTGATTAGCACGGAGCGCCAGGCACACCCGCTAATCCAATCTGCAACAGCCGGTATTGAACCTGCGCTGCATTTCATTCTGCTCTCGAGAAAACGCAGGTCAGCAGCACGTTGACTCATACGAGACGTTTTGGCAGACACTGACCAGCTGGCTGTGATTAAACAGGACATGGCCGGTGTATAGAACACATAAAGTTTCTAGGATTAGGAACCCTGACTTTGATTTATCACTCAGGTGACATGGCTAATCAGAGAGTTCTAACACAGGATACAAAAAAGGAAAAGGATAAAAAGTTACCGATGTGTATTTGTCTGCGTGAACAAAATATTACCAAGTATTAACCAGAGATGTTCTGATTAAAAAAAATAAGAGGAAGACAAGAAAGGCAGAAAAGAAACACACAAAAACCCTGGAAACAAATAAATAATAATAAAAACAATATACTGTCAATATAATGTCTGTGAGAGATAAAAACAGTCTCCGTATTTTATCAAAGTTCCTTAAAGAGCCTCTAGGAGAGAACCTCAGTTTTTCCTGTTTTACATTAGAAAGAACCTCCTTGATCCAACATAAGATGGGGGCAAAGTGTGTTTATTTAAAGGAATTTATTTTATTTTTTTTTAACAGCTGAATACTGCTCACCCTGTACAGATATGATATGATTGCGATCGTTGTTGAATAGCCTGTTTCAGATTTTAAAAATCTGGCATACAGGATGCTGCTGGGAAGTAGCAGGGTCCCCTTTTGGAGCTAATAAATTACATGATAACGGATAAATTATATGGTGTTGGAACAACCCCAGTACTAACTATTTCACATAACTGCAGATTGATGTTGCCTTACATCTTGCATCCCATCCACTAAAGGTTTTGCAAATTTTATCAGAAAAGGTGCAGACACTTAAGGTGATATGAGGAGTTACAGTAAGATGGTGCCAGATCGTTAACCTCTTTTACAGATTCTCTTTGCGTGTAATCAATGTTAGACAGCCTGGAGTGTACCAACATGTTTCTGGTACTGACAGTGGCTGATTGAACCCAGAGCAAACCAATAACTCAGCGTCTCTCATGCAGCAAACACACACTTTGTGTCCAGTATTTAACCCGTCATGCCAGTCACACGGTTAGTCAGGAAACTATAGCTGCCATTGGCCCCGTTTGGACCGTGTTGTGTCACTGGGATGGGACCTACCTGTGTTTTGTAACCACCTGTCTTCCCTTCTTTTTGAACCTTTTATCTTGGTGACGCTGTGTTGTTTTATGATGTCTGCAGTCATATTCTGAACAGGTACATGGAGAGTCTGAGCTGTTAGAGGAGTGTTAGAGCTCACAAACATGTTGCTGTTTTTGTCTGTATCCCTTTTAGTGGTTTTGTTAAAGTTCTCAATGATATTTTGTACTTTTTCTACCTCTAAGGTTTACCACTGTATAAAAGCTAGAACAGCCCATTTTAAGCTTCTTCTTTTGTTTCCTTTTTTTTTATTGTGTGTTAACATGTGAGCCTGTGTAGCTAGGAAGTGTTTTTTTACTAGATTTTTTAAAAATATATATGCTATTTATAAATTTTAAAAAATATGTTAACCGCGTAGGACATAAAAGACAAAGTCTGGTAGAGGAATGTCTGCTCTATAGGATCGGCTTCTTGTGAATATATATTTATCTCAAAATCTTATGTAGATTTGAATGTGTTTAGAAGCGTATGAAAGGTACAGGAGGGAGAGTCCAGGGCGTCCCTCCATGACAGAAGTCATTTACATTTCAGAGACTTATCTCCTGTAATCAAAAGTGACACATGATTGAATCAAAACAACACATTGTCTCTACTTGTTACCACCGATAGAAGCACAACCTTTTTGTGTAAGTGTACCAGTAAATATGCTTGGCGCCATTGTTCCATTACTTTTTGTTCTTTCAGCCTACTGTGTTTGATTGAAATATTGTTTTATTTTATTTTATTGACAATCTCCATATTTATTGATTTGGATCTATATGTTAATTTTGTAAGCAGCTTTTAAGATTTCTTTGAAGGAATAGTTTATCATTCTGGGAAATATGATAATATGAAAATAAATAATCTGAAAATAAACATTGGCCTTCTTGCCAAGAGTTAGATGAGAAGATTGATACCACTCTCATATCTGTATGGTAAAATATAAAGCTACAGCCAGTTAGCTTCCCTCAGCACAGAGACTGGAAATGGGGAAACAGCTAGCCTGGTTTAGGCATATAACCCCTGTAAAAAAAAAAAGACTAGAAGTTGCTGTTTTGACACTTTGATTTTTGAACCGATTAAACAAACAAGATCTAACATGTTAATTTGTGAGTTTCATACCGATTTTACACCAAAATTAGTGTATGTATGTATGTATTTTTAGGTTTTTAAACAGCTAAACCGGGAAAAACAGCCGATTGACCCTTCCAATGCTGTTTGCCTTCCTGTGTCGCTGTTTCCTGCATCGCTGTCTTTCAGATTTCTGTGTAATTTTACTGTTTCGGGTTTGTTTTCAGATGGTTAGGCGTTGTGTTAAGTTGCTGCTGATGAAAACCCAACATTTCCCAATTTAGCTGTTTCATTATAAAAGCTGTTGCATAAAAAAATAACAGAGGAGTTTTACTGTGAAGAATTTATAGGAAATAAAATGTTTATCTACCCCTCAGATGCTCGACTAAAGACAAGCGGTCTTCTGTTTAATACACTCCTTCAAGCAAGTCCAAACTC
Organism: Lutjanus campechanus; assembly: GCA_027495735.1. Taxonomy (NCBI): domain Eukaryota; kingdom Metazoa; phylum Chordata; class Actinopteri; order Lutjaniformes; family Lutjanidae; genus Lutjanus; species Lutjanus campechanus. The sequence goes on from JAJHUR010106579.1 coordinate 34,252, forward strand.
TGCTGTGCTGGGCTGACACAGTGAGTCAAACCAAGCAGCACATGTGTATGAAAAAGGAGCAAAAGAGGCAGCAAGCCTTCATTGGCTTTGCCAAAAAGGGTTGAAATTAGCATGCCCACTCGGGCACCATGTTTCCTCTCTGTATGCTAAGCTAAGCTAACGGCTTCTCATCTAATTTTCAGCAAGAAGACAATTAAGTGTATTTCCTGAAAATACTGAACTATTCCTTTAAACACTGTGCATAAGCTTAGACAGCAGTTGGCTGTGAAATTGGAGGTGTGTGGCCAACAATGTCAGATTGAATCAACTATTTTTTTTTTTCTTACAATGCTATTTTGTTCATGTCACTATTTCTTGTGTGGAGGAATGTTTCTATGTGCAGACCACAGCCTAGAGTTACATTTGCTTTTCCTCTTTCACCGTGTAACAAATGTTGCCTTTTATATTATGTAAGGTTGAAGATGTTTGTCTTGTTTCTATAGTGATGTTTTCTTTCTACCATCTGTGGATTTATTTATCCATGTTTTACTGTTTCTATTTTCTCTAATCCTGTGGTTGGCTTTCCTGTCTTTATTTGGGTCTTACATGAAGGGGTTCAGGAGTCGCATCACTGACAGGCAGACTTCAAATCAATACAAACAGGCCATTCATTTCCAAGGACTGCATTTATCCTTTTAGCACCTGTACTCAATAAACCTCTCTGAAATGTGCTACTGACCAAAATTACTTATGACTTTCGTGAGTGTAGACAGCGTTTTTGTGTTTCTTTGCCAATTCTTAAGTGCATTTACAAGAAAGTGCACTTAATTTTGACAGAGTTTCAAAGTAAACATCCATCCTAAAACACAACTCTTGATGATGATGTTTTATACATGACTGGCCCAATTTAGTCCTTGACTGTACTTCAGTTTTTGTTGATGGAGGTTCCTTTCCCGCACAATGAAAGAAGACTGGCTGTCTTCTTTTGCCATTTTTTTTTACTGATATTGAACATACAAGGAAAAAGAGAGGCTATTTTCTATTCTCACAGTAGCAGAAAAGGGAATTTTCTTGACTAGAAAAGGCTAATTAAACCAGAAATGACAACACAACAACCCTGGAATGTGTTAAACATCACAAATCGATCCTATTTAATTGTGAAAGTGATTTCTTTTTCCCCTTCCATTTCCTGTCTGTCTTGATGCCACAGTCCATTTTTATTTCTCATTTAAATTTTGTCCCTGGTGTATCTCAGTTTTTCTCATGCCAGTGGCAGCTATAGATGGGCAACTTCCGAGCACCTTTCTGGTTATTAACACATCTGAACAGTATCACAGTTACTTAGAGAAACCAGAGGCATTCCATCACCATTCATAGGCCACCAGTGAGCTGTTGTTGTACTGCAGCACTTCACACATCCTGCTTCCTATTTAAACTACGCACTGAAAGCAGAGACGGACAAAAGTAGCGTGGCATCGATATGTAGCTCAGTTGTGCTTTTGTACTCGCTTCTCCCTCTTCAATAAATGCAAATGGTGGAACACGTGGTGAGCTTTTTTTCTGATGTGTTGTCCGCGTATTAGCTGCTTCTTCTGGCAATATCATGGGAGTTTTCAGTGGGTTAAAGATTGTGTGGGCTTGGTCAGTTAATAGTTAATGAGGAATGTGTGGACAAACGACTAACAAACAAAGGGAGGTGTCACTCTGCTTCACTCCCTCCTGAAGATCTGTCCACCATGACGAGATGTGTAACTGGATGAGACGATGGTCTATAGATGAGAGCAGCTTCACTGAAATGGGCTTAAGTGTGGAAACAAGGCAGAACTTCACGGCTGACATGTATAAAACCACTTACAGTAACATTTTGGACTTAAGTGCGTCTTAAAATGATATGAATGATAGTGTTGCTCTTATTCTCTTTTTATGCATGGCACTTACAATCTGTGACGATAAATTAATGAAAGACACAAGGTCTGTCTGGACGTACACATTACCCATAGCTACAAGAAAAACTGTAGGAGAAATGCTTATATCAGCTTTCCTCTTTCATGTTTAAATATATCAAAGTCCACGCTCGCACCTGCACAATTAATCAATAAAATACTGAAAAACCTGGGGTATATTTTGGAAAATGGCCAGTGAGTAATTTATAGTGAATGCGCAAGGCCACTAATCCTTTAAAGGGGCACAATTTTAAACATAGTCAGCTTACTCATTGTGGGGAGCTCTACTTTGCTTGTGAAAACAGCGGTGTCCTCTGTGGCTCAAGAAGAACCTGAGAAAATGACCCTAATGATGTCATAATGATGTCATTGGGGCTATCTCAGCTTGTGCTTGGAGACGAGTAGAAAGCCTGCGTTTAAAACTGCGCACCTTGAATTTGAGTGGAGTTTTATGAGGCAGGGAGGGACTGACAAAGAGACACCGCTGAGTGGCATTATGGGAAATGTAGCATCCAGTGTTTAACCCATAACAGGAACTAAAACTCTGGATGTGTCGGCCACCTGAGGGCTTCTTTAAGGGTTCTGATGCAAGCGTCCCTTTCCCAATGTGTAATACAGCGAGTGTAAGTAAAGAAGTGGCTCAGGAGGATAGAAATATGTAAATATGTATCTATTCAGAGTAAAAACAAGCACACTGTATTACCATGGAGTTATTAGAGCATAATTTTTTGCTGGCTTTAAAAGCTGAATAATGTCGACTATGTTGGACATTTTATGGTTTGTTTAAAAGCTGAGGCTAAACTAAATTGCTGGCTGGCTTTGTATGGAGAAGCAGCTGAAGGAGTATGAAAGGGGAAATGGTCTAATTTGTATAAAGGGGATTTAAAAGTTTAATAATTTCATAGATGAAAAATGGAGAACATTATAAGGTTTGAATTGAGTTTATGGCTTAAAGTGTGAATGTGTTAATAAAAGTTAAAAAGCGTATGAATAGTTGGAAATGTGGGAGAGGGCTTAATGATGCAGGATATAGTGTAAGCTGGGAGCTGAACTGCTTAGCTGGTTTAACTCTGTATGAAGAAACAGCTGAGGGAGTATAAATAATGACTGGGATTTAAACTGCATTACTGGTGTAAATTGTCCCTAAAATATGTATTAATTAAGAGCTCAGTGACTTTCCAATTCAGCAGCATCCTTCTTAACAGTGGCAACACAGAATAAAGACACACTTAGCTCATGTTATTAGCTTTATTGAAATAAGCAAACTTAAAATACATGTACATAGTTTTAAATATGACTAAATATTATCGATAACAATATGTAGATTATAGTTCAAAAGTGATGGGTAGGCAAAGATGAAGTCAGCAGCAGCTTAAAATAAGTTCAGTTAATTGCAACAGGTGAGTAGACCATCTGTCCATGTCAGGCCGTGTGTCCTGTTGATCAACAACATAGGACTGACCAGGACATTATAGTTCAAGCTGAGCTTTGATAATGATTTCATCATGTCATTTTTCATGTTCAGTAAGAGTCAGACTTCCATTCCTCTTCCATATCTGGAAAATAGAAAAGAGATATCAGACTCAGGAGTTGACACAAATCACAAACTCAAGCAGGAACACCTGATAAAATGTTGCCATGAAGAGTAAAGTTTTCACAAATAATGAAGAATCCTGCACCAGCACTGTTTGAACAAATAGGCACATTTCCAATTTATAGTTATTACACCAAAGTAACATTTGCTGGAAATTTAAAATTCCCTTAAGCAGTTTACATTACCTCCACCTAAACTCCTTTTGCCCATGAGTCCAACAAACATCTCCCCTTTATTTCCTGATGACGAGAGTCAGACAGCGATAAAGAAAATAAAGATTTTCATGAGCGTCAAAAGAGACCAAATTATCTCAAAACTGGTGTTAAATTAAAAAGAAAAGCAAAACAATATTCATAGCTTAGGGTGTAATTATACTCACTTTTCCTGCCCAGTCTCACAGGTTGAGATGTGCCTGAAATTAAAGAGGGAGAGAAATGTTGTGCTGATTATTAAAAAGTAATCCAGGGGAAAAAATAGTTGCAGTAGAAACATTATACAGGTATTACAAGAGAAGAAAAAAATACCACAAAGTACAACATGGCAACCACAAAAATTCAACTATAAAATCTGTGTACCTGAGCTCCTTCCCATCAGGCCATGGAACTGCTGTGCTTTGGACCGCTTGATGAGGTCTGCCAGCCGGATGGTTATTCCTCTCTCTAGTGGGTATCCCTGCGCGCGCGCACACACACACACACAAAGGCAGAAACAGGGTTGGTACAGGAATTTATGATCTTGATGCTGTTGATGTACTGTGACAGCTGGTGCTGTCAATGGTACTTCAACTGAGCAGTGCTCATTAAGTTTAGGACGTATTCAGCTCATTTTAAAAGGAGAGCACTATATACAAGGGCATCATTTTCACAGGTGATGGGGAGAATGTGCCCTCCTCACCTTTCAAAATCTGGTTTCTGTTTATGATCAGTTTACTTCATAGAATCTCTCAAAACTTTTCTCTCCAGCTCAAAATCCAGATAAGAGAAGAGGTGATGAAAAATATCCATACTCTCCTCTGCCTTCAGTTATCACTTTGGCTCACAGCAACAAAGTGGGACGTAAGCTCTCTTTGCCCTGGGATTTGTCTCACAGGTGGCACATGAACCACTTAAAAAAAAGCCTCAAAAAATTAATTAGCCTCCACCCTGAGCTTGGTTATGCTCTCTGTAAATATTATGAAGAGTGCTAGATGCACATTTAATAATGATTTATTGTTCTAAATATGAGATCTATAGCAACACAACTAAATTTTGTTTAGTAATAATACAACAATTTATATAGCTGTGCTTAATTTTATTAAACTGCCATTAATTTGTAAAGCATGATCAATTTCACACTTGTGTGTTGTTTCCTAAATTGGTATAAATATGTTAATTTTTAAAGAACTTTTCTCTTGCTGTGTCCACCTGTTCTCTGTAACCTGTTTGCTCAGGGAGAAATATATTTTAATAGATTAAAATTCTTGCAGCTTTTATGTGTTTTAGTAACTATCAGGTAATGTAATAAAAATTGATGGTCCAGCCTGAGTGTATCTGATGCCTCTGACTGACTGTCGCTCTCCGCGGTGCTGAAATGTGAGCGTCAGCTGTAAGTTTGTAAAACAAACAGATAATTGGAGAATTTAATCAATAATTATATTCGAGTTTCTGAAAAAAAAAGTCCTAACTTGGTGCAAAATTAAAGTGTCTTACGAGAGGATTTAAAAAGTAATACTATAATCATATTATTAATTTAAACACGCGTGCTTTTATATGTAGCCTACTTTTCATTATAAAACACACTAACACTTTTTCTGCGCAGATCTCTTTGCCAAAACAATCTAACGCGCTGTTTAGCCTCCACAGAACGGGGGAGAAAAATCCATAAATCCACCTCTTAATACTTCTCTGATTATGTTTTTTTTCTTTTACCTGCCAGTTCTCCACCGTCCAGATCTCACCGTCTTCTTCATCACTGGAGACCGGAGTCCCCAGCGCGCCGAAAACCTGCACGAACACGACCACCAGCAGCACAACTAGAAACTTCAGCGCCTCCATCGTCACCTGAGGGTGCCGCAGTAAAAAAAACAAAAACAAAACAGAAGTGGCTGCAGAAGGTCAAGAAAAAATTCCCTGATGTGGACGCATGCAGCAGCCAAGCAACTTCAAACTAAGCAGTGCGTGAGTGTTCTTCACTTTGTGCGTTGGTCCAGAGTGAAGGTTTGCTCTTATAAAGACCCCCTGCTCGCCCCTCCCCACCTTCTCCAGCCTGATATTAAAGTGAATATATCCTGCAAGCCAGTTTCTCTTTTTTTTTTCTTTGTCTGAGTCAGACCTGATGTGCGTAGACAGTGAATAAACTTCACCTTATCTAAACTGTCCCAGACCTTGAGGGATGGATGTATTGATTTGTTTGTTTCTGTTACTCACCTGACTTTTCTTTTGTTCACATGACTGATTAAGGAGCTCATTAAGCAGAGATAATGTACAGTGAGCGGATCATTATGGCTAAATAAATCCTGACAGGGTGAGCCTGACAGGAAGCAGAGAGGTCTGTACATTATCCCGCTAATTAGTTTAAAAATCGATAATTTGACACAAAATATTCATTAAGAAATGATTTTATTGCTCCTCCAGACTCTATGATCAGAACTGCGTACATGGTCTGTTATACAGAAATAACAGACCTTAGAATGCTCCAGTCAGAGCTGTGTAATAAACACGTTTATCTGCTTAATGAGCTTGTCAATCAGTCATGCATCAACCTGTCAGGGTTTATTTTGCCATAACCTGTTCACTGCATTACTCATAACATGGGTTTGTTAAACACTCGATTCTGATTGGTCGATTACAGCATTCTGAGGTCTGTTATGTCTGTGCAGCACACCATGGTGTTTACTGTGTTTATGAGACGAGTCCACATCATTAGCTGGAAGTTTTCTGTTCACAACATTCTATTCTCAACTTCCATGTCGTAATTAAATTTAAAAAAAATCAAAGGTCACGAGTTCCATTTGGGCGCAGCATAAGAATAACGGACTGTTGCTACAGACGTAGTTCTGGTGATAGGCTCTGGTAGGAGCAATACAATCTTTTAAATCCATAAAATAATTTTAAAATTAATATTTCGTGTCAAACTATTGATTTTTTGTAACTAACTACGTAATAAGTGGGATAATTCTGTCTGGGTTTATTTTGCAATAATGACCTTTCTCATTGCACATTATCCCTTCCAAGAATTAACAGAGTGGTGTTTGAGTTATTAGCTCAATGAACCACGAAGAAGAAAAAAAAAACCAAAGGGGCCACAGGCAAAGACGGGACGTGCTTTATTTTACAGGTTGGAGACCGCAATATGCCAAACCGAATCACAAACAATCCTGACACGGTTATATTTTCAATTTCAGGCCTGCCCTCAAAGCTGAACCAGATCACATCATGTTTTGTCTCATCTTTATGGCTTGTGTCACCTTCTCCAGGTGCAATTAGATTTTCAGCTGTGATGTATTCATGCTTTGTTTGTGTGACTCTGCAGGTGGGTGGCCCAGGAGCACAATGAATTTATACCTGAAATAATCACTGCAGTGACAGTCTTTGACAAAGATACATGTCTCCCACCTCGCTTTGTGAGCAGCACAAACAGCTGGAAGAAAAAAAACAAGAACATCACGTTTCTATCGTTCTTCAGCCGCATGTACAATTCGTCAAACAGGAGATTTCCTGGGTTGTCAACACAACCATTGTGATTTTCCTTTCTGTGCACTCTTGTAGCCTGCATGACTCATTGGACATAATCCCATGTCCACCACAGTGGTTCCCAACTTGTGGGTTGGGGCCCTAAAATGGTGCCAGAGTAAATCTAAAGGGGTGGGAAGCAGAGGTTTTTTGTTGTTTTTAAAAATTTTGTTCACTTTTCTTAACTTTTCTGTATTGTTTTCATTGAAATACTAGATTACAGACTGTTACACCAGCTGCTCAATATATCTGTCAGGCTTGAGTAAACAGTTGCACTGCAGAGCAGCATTCTCTCACACCAAACAACAGTTTTAGCCATACTGGCAGCATTGCTGGAGCGTAACTCCACCCACTGCATAATTTTTTAAAAAATACTAAAAAATTGGGGAAGGGGCTGAGAGGCAGGATGCAGACCAGGGTGGATGTGTCAAGCAGGAATTTCTCAGTGAGGGGGGGCCGCCAGCCTGTAAAGGTGTGTTCAGTGTGTAAGATTTACAGGGGTTCATTGGTGGAATATGACAGAAATGGAATATAATATTCATAAGTATGTCTTCATTACTTTATAATAACCTGAAAATAAAAGTTGTTGTTTACAGTTTACAGAGGGAGCAGTTTTCTTTGATGGAGTCTCTCTTTAAAGGGTTTTATGCATTTTTGTGGCCTTTGTAGGTTCTGGTCCACACACTGATCCTTTAACAGTGTTTTTAAATATAAATTTCATGTCATAAATAAATACCAGCTTGGTGAATTCATGGTAATATGTTGCTAAACAGCCCTCTGGACACACTAATAACAGGGTAGCCTTTCAAAGACAACACATCAACATGTTAACAAGGTGGAACTTGATTTCCATTGAGTGATCTTTAACTATCTACATTTTTCACTGGTACCACAAACACAGCGGCTGATCTGTCTACACAAACAGCTGTCCAAGGATCATCCTCACTAATTCTTCACCTTCATCATCACAACTGCGTTTTCTGAGCTTTTCCAAAATCCTCCTGGTGTGCTGGGAGTCAGAGCTGAAGAGGGATGGAGGAAATTAGACTTATGGCTCTACACAGATGCAGATACACACAGTAGACTCTAACTCACAGAAGTGGATCAAACACACACAGACACAGACACATCTTTACTGATACATCAGTACACAACCTAAAAGGCTCTGCGCACACAGGTCAGATGGATAATAACAGACCTCAAATGTTCAGTCCATTCAGAATTAACCCCAATCATCTGCTCCACATAGTGAACTGATGATCAGCTGGTCACCATTTATGTCATCAAACACCGTCTCACACATTTTATTTAAATGCTGCTTGTAATGTCTCATTTGATGAAGGCCATGACCCAAAACATGACGGTCTCCTACTTAAGTTTGTGCTGGAACAGTTGCTGGAGTTTTGACCTCATCAAACAAGGTTACAATGTTAATTTATTTATCATTTTACAGCACATGCTTGTAAAAGAAAAAAAAAAAACGAGATGCTAGTTGTAGTCCCCTTTATGGCACTCACAAAATTATTTTGCAGCCAATCGATGAATAAATAATAAGTTTTTTCCTTGTGGAGTGCTGAGGATGAATTCAGGAGTCTCTTCTCTCTCAAACAGATTCTCAAAACAAATCTTAAGGAAATACATCATAGTCCCATAAAATGTTATGAAGCAATGCCTGTCAAAGAACCTGTAATATGTTTCTTGCTATCAAAGTAAATTATCTCCAAATATATTTTAATGAAAAATTACACCCTCTGCTAAATGGGAGCAACATACATCAGAGTCTCATCAAAATGTTTTCTTTAGTCATACATGCCTGTTTCAGTTCAGGGTCATGGAGCTGACCTTCAATCATCTTTAACTGTGGCACCCATTTCAAAACTATGCCTGACAGCTGATTAGTCATTTATGTATCCACTTCTTTAATCTAATAACAGTGGTTGATTTCCTGTGTCACTCTCCTCTACAAAAATAGCTGCAATCAGTCTCCTCTGGAAATCAGGCACTATTGAGAATTAAAGGAGAGAGCATCATTATGTAGTGCTTAAGATCATGCGCAACATGCAGGAAACTGAGTGAAAAATGCAACATTAAAGCATTTTCAGGCTTAAAAAGACTCTACATGTAGGCACAGCGGTGAGCAAAATGCTAACATCAGCATGCTAACATTCTCACAGTGACAATGCTAATATGCTGATTATTTGCAGGTATAAGTTTTACTGTGTTCACCATCTTTGTTTGCATGCTAACATTTAGCATTGAACACAAGTAGCCTACAGCTGTGACTTATTGGAATATCATAGTCATCTAGACACAATGGAACCTAAGCTTCTGAAAGCTAACAGAGAGTTAGCTGATTCCATTATATGTCCAAAATATTGTTACTCTCGCTTCAGCTCAAAGGGTTTGACATTTTAGGAAATAGGCTTATTCACTTTCATGCTGAGAGATGGCCTCCACTCTTATGTCTGTGGGTAAATATCAGGCTACCATCAGCAGCTGGTTAGCTTAGCATAAAGACAGGAAACAGGGAAACAGCCAGCCTGGCTCTGTCAAAAGGTAACAAAATTCCACTTAGAAGGACCTCTAATCAACATGATATATATTGCATCAGATATTGTCACATTATAGCTCTGGTTGGATGTGGTTACAATCTGGGAGAGCGGGTAGTAACTAATATTTACATTTAGACAACAAAGGCCATCCCATGTGCAGTAGTCGCCTGTGCTCCTTGCAACGTGTGTCAAACAGCAACAATAAAGTATATATGACGTTTTCATTGTTTTATCCCTCCTTTAGTCAGACGCCTGCACTGTCCTGACCACTGGAGACCGCCTGCCTTGACATGACGGCTGGACTGCTGCATGGTTCACAGAACAAAATCACCAAGTCATTACCTCAGTTATGTTTAACCATTCTACCATAATGACTAAGTGACTCGTATAATTGTTGACATGGATGTTATATTGAAAATTACGTCAGAGTGTAGAGCATGGTTTGAGGATTTATGCTGGGCTTAAATAATATTGAAAATAAAAATGTAAATCTATGTGTCTGTATGAGTATTACAGAATATTTCTCTGACTGGGGATGTACTGTATTAAGCTGAAGTCAGGGGAAGTTCATTTATAATCAGATCAAAAATGCTTAATGCCCCTATTCTGTGATTGGCCAGTTTGTGTATTTATTCAAGTCACCATATCACCATATGACCTTATCCATAATTCTTTCCACTTAGAAGAAGGTAACGTCAAAGTGCCAAAAGCTGCAGTTCCCTCATTCTTTAGCCTTATCCTCTGGGGACCAGGAATTTCTGAAAAAAGAAAACTTTGTGAAAGTGAAAACTTTGACCTGCTAGTGGCACTAGATGAAAAGTCAGGAGTTCACCAAGTCACCCACGTCAGTAGAATTCATCCTCTGGGTTTAATGAATGTCCATACAAAACTTCATCCAACAGTTTTGAGGATATTTCAGTCTGGATAAAAGTAGTGAGCCAACCAATTGACCAACATTTAGATAGTTTGTAAGTGAAAATGCATTTATAATCATCTCCATCTGAGGTTGATAACACCTGAGGTGGGAGCTTGGATCTTTAAATGACCATCATGTACATGTTCAACAGCAGGGAACAATCTCATAAAAGGCCAGTGTCAGCTCTGTGAATCTCTCTAACCAGCTCTCTCCATCTCTCTCAGGCACTGTGTCGATATCACTTGGTGCCCATGGTGGTTGTCATTATGTACAGTACAAAGAAAGACATGGACTGTTGGCTTGTTCAGTCCACAGAGAGAATTGAAGGTAAGCTAGCTTTATTTTACTGTCCATATTTTCCATCCATGGCACTTTCAGACACTCTGTTTGCCTCTTAACAGAGGTGCAGTGAGGAAATGTTGGGAAATTGACTCGTTCACCGAAATTTTTTGGCATGTCAGAAATTCATCTAAATGTCCGACCACCATGCTGAGGCCCTTTTGCAAGTTTGCCTCACTGAGTCATGATTAAGTTGAGACGTCATGCATTTTCTGTTGCTATTTATGCTGATCATGTTGGGATGTCATGTGGTGAGATTTTTGTTGTTTGCTATTTTGTTTGTTGTTCTTATGGTGATAATTATGATAATATCAGGATGTGATATGCAGGTGTGGCATGATCATTGATTTGGAACAGGTGAACAGCCAGTCAAGGGGAGCGGAAGGGCAAATAATTTTCAACCGCACAATAACGGATCTACAGAGTAGTGCTTTATTTGAATTTCAAGTTGAATATATTATCAATCGTCTGCTGTCCTCCACTGCACAGCAAATGAAGCCTGATGAAGCTGAAATTCAGTCAAACTCTTCCTAACTTTAAAAAAATGCTGCAATGAGTTTTAGTGTAAACATATTGCTTTGTACATTGGATGAAAAAGACAATTACATATACAATGCGTTGAAGATTATGTGGATAGTCAACATGCTACAATTTCATAAACTCAGTGTGTGAGTTGTTGTCACAGGAGAGTCATCACTTGATTTCCTGGAAATGCCAGATTCAAGTGCTGGGTGTCTACTTTGAGTTTTGGGAGAGATTTAACTCAGCGGGATGAGCTGTTTAAGATGAGCAACATGAGGGTTTCTTAGATTGCATGATTTTAGCTCTGGGTTTCCTCTGACAGCACATTAGTGGTGATAATATCTGGCATCAACCCACAATGCAACATCTATCATCAAGGCTCCTCCAACATTTGGTTTGTGCAGCTTTTTAAAGATGTCTGTTAACGGCTGTTATATGAAAATTATATGCAAAAGTTTTATGCATCTCAGACAGGTGTTGGTATTTTCACCTCTCCTCATTTGGTGCAACACATACTTGGAGTTTTCCCGTTTCTTAGCTCCCACTCCTTCCTTGTCTCTCATTGCTTTTGCATAACAGTCTGTGGACAAAGATGAAGCTAACATTAGATCCAGTTAACCACCAGGGGAGCTGTTTTTGCCAAACAAAATAGGACACATTACTCCAGCTGTCACCACTGTCTCCAGGGATAAGCAAAGACAACAGACCTGGTGGGAAGTGCCAACACACTACATAATTTCACTAATCCATTTAAAGCTAATTCCTTTTTACTTTTCCTCTCATATCCTTACAACTTTGTTGCTTGCAAGGAGTAGAAGTAACAATAAGGGGTGGCCCTGTAGCTCAGTTGGTAGAGCATCCACCCCATGTATGGAGGCTGTTAGTCCTCTGCAGTGGCCCCGGGTTTGACCCCCGCCTGTGGCCCTTTGCTGCGTGTCATCCCCCCTCTCTCTACCCCCCTTCCTGTCTGCTCTTCAGCTATTGTATCCAATAACATATAAATAACAATAAAATCAGAATGCTTGTCACTGTAATAATGATAACATTAAATTACAATAATGATGCCCAGAAGAGGAAGAACAAAAATACTGCAATCAAATAAACCATTCATTCTGTATTGTGTAATCACCGGAAATTTATTTTCTCTTCGCAGTCAACTCCCAAGCAGCTGTCAAGGTTTTGTGCTTGCACATCATAGTTGCAGTTTGAACACACGTTGAGGAACAAAAGCAAAATTCTCACTAGTAGCCAGTTTTGTTGGCTAAAATGACAACTGTTGCTAGAACTGTGGTTAGTGTATAAAGCTAAAACTAAAAGTCCATAGAGAGGTGTTGGGAATATACATACAGATACATTTATTTTTGGCTGGCTCAAGACTTCACTCACATGTCATCTTTCACCCTGTTCTCTGTCTTTCTACAGAGGTGCCACTGTATTTCAAATTTAAAAAAAAAAAGTTATAACACTCGTATAACAAAGGAAAAAAAGGAAAAATCTGTGTGGCAACCCTGTAGATGAGCTGTGGCTGGTGAAAATTGAAAAGAATGTCAGAGCTGGGACCAACAAGACAATTTCTTGTCACACTGCCAGTCATTTTACTGCAGATCCAATCAACTTTTATTTGTCTGATCAGACTCATCTCACCTCTCCCTCCCTCTCAACTGATCTCATTCAACCTTTTCTTAACATCAAATATTGCAGATGCAAACCCAAGCGAGCAGGTGCAGAAAGCCAAGCAAGATGTCAGCGCAGACAATAACAAAGAAAAGTATTAGCACACTGCTCCCTTGACTTTAGCATTGCTAACCACTCCACACTAAATATTGAATTGTTTTTGCCAAAAGCTTTCTCTTCTGGTGTGAATGTGTTGTTCACCAGTCTACCTGTCCACTTGTCCTCTTCTGATATACTAGCATGTAAAGCTGCACATTTTACTACAAAAGTTAACAGATCTAATCAAGCTCAATCACAGTGGAGCACAAAGTGGAGCCACAGAAGAGAAGACAGGTCGCGCATGCCTTGGCATCGATGTGGGTAATAAAATGAATATTGAGCAAACTGTAAACAGTCTGTGAGAGTCATACCGTGGTTTGTAATCTGCTAGTGTGATATTTTGCCTATCAGGGTGATGCACCCTGGTGGGATAATGACTTTTCAACATCCAAACAATGCATTATTATCATGGCTGCTGGAGCTGGACAGAAGGTTACACCAAAACAGGAAACTCTTGCTTGAATTCATCCATTAACCTGTTGATGAGATTTATTGCTTTTGGTGCAGTTGCCTCATGTTTTTACTAGTGGGTGGCCATTTAGCAGACTGCCAGTGTTTTAACTAGTACTTAATTTTTGTACTCTTCATCAAGCTAGTGTGTAAGAGAAGGAGGAGGAGAGGAGTTTGTCTTAACTGTTTTTAGATCAAAATTAGTGCTTTTTTTAATGCAGCTAACCTTGCTAAAACTAGAGATAAACCTTTTTCCCATTGCCATAAAGTGAGTTTGCATTTCTGAGACTCAACTCATGTGTGTTCAGGAGAGCAAAAAGACAGAAAGGCTTCAAATTTGGCACTTGGACTCAAGGATGAACTGATTAGACCTTGGGAGGTCAAAGGTCAAGGTCAACAACCTCACAAACCATGTTTTTGGCCATAACTCAAGGATAGGACTCATATGATAATTATTACAACATTTCACACAAACGTCTAACAGGCTTAAATGAAGTGATGATGTTTTATACCAAAAAGTCAAAGGTCAACTTCACGGTGACATAATAATGTTCAGCTCTCTATCAGTCCTCGTGTAATTTCCTCTAAAAGATGTTAACAATCTTTTATTCAGTGTGTTTTTATTAGCATTATTTTCAAATAAAATGATTTTCTTTATTAAAAAAAAAAAGATTTAGTAAAGAGTATCCTGACTCTATCATCGCTTGGCATGAGAACCGTACTGACCTCAACCACACAATGCTACAGAGGGTCATGTGGACAGAGGTGTCCCTGCAGAATATTTACAATGGACAGTACAGTATGTAAATTAAAGGCTGCAAAACCTTGGACTCAAGATCCAGACCAGCCAACTCCAGGAGAGGTTTTTCCACTGGGCAACCCAGCTTATTAACAATGAACACTAACTACCTGTTGCCAATTTGATTTTATTGCTTTTTTTTTTTTTACGTTACAAAATCAAGCAGCCAAAACTAAAGAATTTTCCTCTCTTATACTTTAATAATAAGGACTGAAGATGACAATGAATGAATGAATGAATGTTGGATTTCTTGAATCTTGATTGCCTACACTCTTGACATGCAAGATGTGCACTGACTCTCATCTGTTCCTATTTTTAGGTATTTAAATAGTAAATCCTCCTGCCCAGTGGTCAATATACACTATATACCTGCACATACAGTCTGCACCACTATACTCCGGGGCTGAAATTACCTGATGGGAAATTCAGTAGATCAGTTAAATTACACAGAAATAACAGCAATGCATTTCCAGACTCTTTGAGGACTCGTGTTTGGCTAGAGACAAAAATAAAAAAAGGTAAAGGTAAAGCCCTGTGTTTGAGGTGAACTGTAAAATCTAAAATCTTTCCCCCAGCCATTATATTTACATCAGCGGAAAATAATCATCTAAAAATATCATTATTAGTAGATTTCAGAGTTTTGAACAACAGGAATTTCACACTATTGTTCAGCCACTAATGTGTAAGTTTGTGTAAGTTTGAGTTTCTTTATGAAAATCCCATCTTGGTGTTGTTTTCTCCATCCTGTTGGTTTCCCCTCTGGACAGAACTGTATCTTCATAGTTACAGAGACATTAAAACGGTATATTGCAAAGCCACAGAAACTGGCTCTCAGGCTATAAAATGCCAGCAAAAACAACTACTGCTCCCTTAAGAGACTATGCAACTTGTATGTCACATTGTCACATTATATGTTAATGCATTCACGTGACAATTTGTGCATGTGTCTTTCTCAGAGTTGTCATCCCAGTGTTTTTTTTAGCCCAGAAGTGCTGAATCTATATTGCGTTAATTTGCTCCATATGTTATGGGTCTCTTCTGAGATCCCTCCCGTTGTACAGCACCAATATACACAATGAATACTGGTAGTAAATACGACTGGATGCTTTCCCTCGCTTCATAATTAGATCGTTCAATCATTTGCTGCAGAAGCCTTTGCCTTGCTGGGGGCTTAGAGAGAGAGGTATGTCTGTATGCAGTGTCTGGTGTGAGGGTATTTTAATGTGTGCAAACAGAAATGTGCATCAAGTAAGTGTGTGCGAGTTTAGCATGTGCTTCTGTGCAGCGAATGTGTTGGGGTTGCATCTATAGAGAATTTACACCTGTGTGTTACTGGATTGAAACAGGAATTAATGTTAATGAGACGCTGTCTGTCTGTAAAATGTAGCTTAGGTCAACTGCAATGTTTTGAGATGTGTATTGAATTTGTGTCAGAAGTAGATACATGGTGCTAATTTCCTCATTGTATCATGGCTTGGGATCACTTCCATGAAATAAATGCTTCTTTGTTTTTGCTAATTGCACTCAGTACTGTTCAGAGTATTGTTTTCACCTAAGAGAAAGAGGGAGGATGAAAGTAGGCTAAATGAACAAGTAATTACATGCATTTTTCTTTTCAACTTCAGGTACTTTGTATGATCTGTCCAATAATGACCTTCAACACAAGCAAGTAGAAGAAACAGTAGCAGCAAATAGCGCAAAATAAGGAAGACAGTATCCAGAGCCAGTGGTCTGTTTGTCCCTTCTGAGCTACTGTAGAAACATGGCAATGCAACATGGCAGCCTTCAAGGGAACCCGCACCCTCTGTGGATATAAACAGGTCATTCTAAGGGAACAAAAACACAACAATTCTTATTGTGATGATACACAATTATATTCCATTTCTGCCATATTTTGGCAATAGTTCCACATAAATCTTACACGCTGGACCTTTAAAGGAATCATTAGAAATTTTGGAAAACACACTTATTTGCTTCCTAGAGCAGTGTTTCCCAAACCTTGATTCTGGAGACCCACTTTTCAAAACTGACAAACCTACTTCCCTATTGGCCTTATCAATAAATCTTGGGAAGAGTTCATCTGTGCATAAATTTCTTGGCTATTTTTACTGCCATTTCTGCATCACCTTATATTATCTTGACACATGTAATTGAAAATATATGCACATGTTAAATACTTTAACAGGCCATCTATTTTTATTTCTTCTCATCAGGAAAACAATATAGGACATTTTAGCCAATGACCCACCTGTGGGTCACAACCTAGTCTCTGGGAAAACTGCTCCAGAGGATAAATGAAAAGAGTGACACCACTTTCATGTCTGTATGGTAAATACAAAGCTGCCGCTAGCAGCAGGTTAGCTTAGCACAAAGGGTGAAAACAGGGGGACAGATAGCCTGGCTTTGGCAAAAGGTAAGAAGATCCACCTAACAGCTCAATGATTAACATGTTGCAACATTAACTTGTTTACTGAGTACGTTACTGGTACGTGCCAGGAAATAGTAATTTTTATACTTCAGTTTATGAGGGCCATAAATGAACAAAATACAATATAATTTAATTAAGTAAACCTTAGAGGTGTTGCATGGTGAAGTTTGTTATCTTTGACAGAGCTAGCTGATGTGCACCTGGCTGGGTAGCCCATGAAAAAGTTGTGTAGTGGGTATAAAATATATTTACATAAATTAATGTGTATGGGAAGGGGAAGAATGAACTAATTGTGGGCAGCAAGCAGGTGAGAACAATAATATATCACATTTAATACAATAGCCTAAGAGGTTTTTTTTAAATTCTTCTTAAAAAAGTCAGAAATGAATGATTGTGCAGTGTTGTTGACATTTAGTCTCTAATAATATCCCCTAATAATATAATATTTTGACCCCACATCTGGCCAAATGATAGGATGTCATTGTCTGATCCAACAGCAATGTTGGCTAGTTGCTTGCTAAAATGGCAAAAAGCCAGTGGTGAATAACACATCGTCGATGGCCAAGTCCGACAGTGCAACTGATGAGATCAGAGACTGTGAGAATAACATTGTCAGTGGTTTTGCTGCTCATAAAAAGTGCCAAAACAGTGTTGTGCGTGTTTAATCATGGGTGAGGTTTCATGACTTAATAGTTCTGCGCAGGTCCAGATTTGACTTGTAGATATTTGTAGGTAACGGGCCACTTGCAGGTGAACAAAGAACCCATGCAGGACTCAAAGGCAAAGTTAAGCTAACCGGCTGCAGGCACAAGCTTCATATTTACAATACAAACTTGAGAATAGTATCTCATCATTTAACTCTCAGCAAGAAAGCAAATAAGCGCATTTTCCTTTTTTATTACTTAGCCTTTAAGGTCTGTGAGGGAAATTCAGATGGGCCTCCCTGAACACACCACATACACGCATGCACACACACCTAAACACACACACACACAAACACACAACACACGCAATCTCATGCCCTCCACTGTATCCCATTCAACTCGTGCTAACTGATAGCTTTTCTACTAGCCTGATGACTGTTTGGTGAGGGACCGTTTGTGAACATCTGCTCTACATACTGTTGTTACAGTTATTATCAATGCATAAGAAAGTCCAGACCGGCATCATTTGATTGATTGTATTTATCAGGTCATGTTCACAAAGGCTTTGAAAGAGGATGGAAGTGTTCTTTATTTGGGACTTATGGTGTGGCAGTGGATTGATTGGATTTATCAGGTAAATTTAAAATGCACACAGCTGTATCAACAGTAAAGAGAGGACAGTCGGGAAAGACTGGTGAGTGAGTGATGAGGAGCTGATGGGGAGATATGAAGTAAACAGGTTCTGCAGATAACATGTTTCATACGCACATGCTGCAGATCACGTCTTCTCACCAGTAAATGGAAGAAAGTGAAGTGGCTCTTAAACTGCTTAAATTTACCAGTGGAGGGAACTAATGCGCTGCAGAGAACATGATCTTTACTCCCTATTTAAAGATTCATTCCAAAACAGTAGTAGGTTGCTCTCTGCTGCCTAAGTGCCGCGGTTAATAGGTGCACCGGGTGAAGGATATTTAAAAAACAGTATTTTTAGTGACAGCAGTTCTTTTAGTAGTGGTGGTAGAAGCTTTGGTTTGGTGTTTCTATGTGCCATGAGTACTATATTAAAAGTAGCCTAGCAGTTATTTTTTTGCCCCCTTGAGGGCACCAAACAATGACATAATTACCACCACATGAAGTTGTTGTTATGCACTAACACGTTGTGTTAGTGCTGAAGCATTAGCATTCAGTTTAGAGTTGTGTTGATGGCCACCAGACCAATCTAACTTCCAATATTTACTCCACTTTTACTTGAGCTCTCTCTTGAAAGGCTAAATGTCACTTTAAACATTTTTTCAGACTTATTTGACATATAATTTTCAGTTGTCAGTTCTAGTTTGGTCAGGGTTGTGCACAAAAACTAGGTTTAGACAGGGAAAACTTGTGGTCAGGGTTGGGGGTAAGGGGTTTGAGGTTACAGTGTCTGTGGGTTCATATAGCTCTAAAGCTATAATATATCACATTTCTGCATGAAAGTGTCGCTGGACATATGTTTCATAGATTGTAGAGCTGTATACTGTACATTATCCCAAATGTTTCCAGCAATGATCACCCAGAGACGCAGAGAAATCGTTAAGTCAGAGTGTTGAAGAAGGTCGTCAACATAACTAAACATAACGTGAAAGAAACTTTAATACCTTACCTCATCCATGAACATGATTTCTGCCTGAGTCATGTCAGATTTTTGTCAGCTATGGTGGTTATACAACAATACATCTTTTGTTATTGTTTTAATGAGAAAGACCCCTAGCAGCAGAACTTATATATGGTACATTTAACTGGATGAGCTGGATGAATACAGGTGAAGTAATGTAAAAACCATTGTCCAGTCTAAAATACAGCATAATTTCCCATCGGGCTTATGTCTGACTGAGTAGTTTGTTAAATTTGCTATTTTATGTTTCAAAATGCAAATGTTAGTATTTGTTAGGTCTTGAGTCTGTTCAGAGTACAGCGGTTTATGTTGTTCATTTTTGTTCTGGTTTATAGTTTTAAGTGCAGGAAAAAAGTTTTGATAACATTACAGCCTTCGGGCCTTCTTCAAGATCAAACATCATCTTAAAAATATATTATATATACTTATATTATAGTTTTATACCATTAGTAAGGTGATGAGACCAGCTGTATTTAGCATATTTTTGAGTGGATGTCCCTTATATTGAATGACTTTAAGGGTCTGTTGTTGCTAAGAGTTGCATCTTGGCTCTTATTCCATGCTGTAAGTATTTTATTTTATTTTTTTCTCTACAACCATCTGGAGGCTCTGACCCCGAGGTTGAGAATGACTGTCATGAGGTTTATCTAGTAATAAAAATGTAGGGACAGAAAGAAAAAAAAATCAGTAATGTTTCAATCTATGTGTAAGTGTTATACACGCATGTCTTATAATAAAAGACAGATCTGTCATAACAACTTTCTGTTTGAAAAAATATCTTAAAAATCACCTGCTTCCTTGACTGTGATTTTAAAAAAGCGCAGGAGGTTAACAAGTTCAACTGCACCTTTCAGTTTTTTGGACTACAGCGCCATCTGGTAGTGGAGAGCACCCATTACATCATTTGAGGGTAAAACAGTTACACTAAACAATCTAATAATGAAAAGCTCCAGAACACTGTACTGAGCAGGCAGTGTGCACAGTCACATACAGTAATGTGGTAAGTACATTTGATTGTACTGCCCCTTTATTATCATCATCAAACATCGTAAAGGTAATTAAAATGATTTAATTTAAACACATATCTAAGAGTTTACAAAGTGCTTCACAAAAGCCTAAAGAATAAAATGAAAAAGAAGTTACACAATGAAATATTGGAACAAAGCTAATCACCAAAAGAAATAATTGAACAGATAAAAACTGTTCATCAAAACTAAGTTTAGAATTTGTATATTATAAAAAGTTGATTTAAAAAACAACAACATATCTGTCGCCTTAACTTTTCACTTCCCTTCCACCATATCACACCTCGCTTGTCCTAGAAAACCACATATATACATGTAAACATGTGCATGTGTGAGATTTCTCACTGCATGGAAAAGATGCCAATATCAATATTGTCACATGTTGATGTTCAAACATCAGTATAATTAAACTAAAAAAAAAAAAAAAAAAAAAAAAAAAAAAAAAAAAAAAACTCCTGGCCAAGAAATACAATGACACATAACCACACGTACAGGACAAACCACAACTTGTCACTTTTACACTTCAGTTTTTGTAAAGATTATTCAAAGAAGATACAGTGTGTAATTTAGTGAGCTTTAGAGGTAGAGGCAGGCCCAGGCCCAAGGTCGCTGTTTCCCCCCGCTTCCAGTCTTTGTGTTAAGCTAAGTTCAGCAGCTGCTGGTGGAAGCTTCATATTTTCTGTGCAGATATGTGAATGATATCTACCTCAAGCCAAGACAGCAAAAAAGCATATTTTCCAAAATATTCATTCACTCTTCATGAAATAACAAAGTATCTGAAGTGCTGTAGTTGTTCTCTTTGAAATTAACTCTGAGTATCCTCCACTCGTGGAAGAGGTCCAGTGTGCTTATGCCCCGAGAATCTGCTCAGATCATCATTCAGTCAGTTTTATTGGATAAAAAAAAATCCAAACATGTTGCTAAACTCCTGCCTTTGTTTAAAATGGGTATGGAGAGCAGGGAGAGCCACTTTGCACAGCCCATGTGACAGTTGTGGCCACTAGCTGTGTGCAGTGGGGTACCTGCAAGCCGAAAGTCATGATACATTTAAGGTAAAACAGTTTCAATTCCTAGCTTAGATTAAAATGGTTTTATCATGTGACTTAAAGTACAACAACTTCTACACTTCTGTAATAAAATCACACAGGCAATTAGTAGCTTCAGAGGCACATAGAGGCCACCTAATTTTCTAGACTGTAAGACAGTTGTTTCTTTCTTTAAACAGATGACAGCTCTCCCTCCTCCATCTGACACAGTGCAACTGAGACATCAAACCCAATCCAAAACCCCAGGTAAAGGGGCTCTGTGAATCTGGAGTGGAAGGTGTGGAGGTGACCCAGTGTGTCAGAGGAAATCCTGTAAAAGGACAGAGTGCCAGCAGGCCAGTCCAGATACACTGCTACTCTGGTAGAGTCACATGGGTGTAAACCTGGTTGTGTTCCTCTGTTATTGTGCTGAACACCGTACCCATCATCAGTGCACTCCAGACTCCAGGACTTTTCGTTATCTCCAAAACTGCAGTCATTAACTTCTCCGCTCCTACTGATTCCTCTGTAAGTCACTGCAACCAAAGCCCTTCCATCCCACTCTACTTCCCAGTAACAACGACCACTAAGACCCTCTCTGCACAGCACCTGAAAACAGCTGTCAAACCTCTCAGGGTGATCTGGATATGGCTGCGCCTCGTTTCCCCGTGTGACTCGTCTGTTTTCATCGGACAGAATGAGGTGTCTGTGTGCTGTGTTTGGGTCCAGTGTGAGTTCGCAGGCATCTGATGGAAAGAAGAAGTCATAATACAAGCAGCAGTTTCAGACCTGTTTAGTTAATACACTAATACACTTTTTTTTTGTTTTTTACTGTTTTCACATGACCGAGGATTGAATAAGTAGATGTCACATTCATGAACTTTTAAGGTTAACTTTAGTATTTTTCAACCTGGACCATCTTTTCCAATGTCTTTGTGTTCAAAGCCCCATTCTGTCCAAAAATTCATGACAAGGTGAGTTGAAACTGGCAGCTACTTAAAGTGTGCAAAATTGCTCCCAGAGATTACGTTGCAGCCTGATTTGCAGCTGACAAGCTGCAATGGTCATGCTCAAGACACAAACAATTATAAAAATTGTTGTTCTCAAAATATAGGAAAATAGGATCCATGCTGAAAAACTCCCTTTACCCTTTAAATTTGAATAGAAATGAAATCAATGTAACTAAATCACTTACACTTCCTCAGACCAGATTTTAACCAGCGCACTCCACCTGGGTCAACCCTAAAAAAAAAGACTTTGAGTTATCATAATTTTTGAATAATGTTCCTTAACCTGACACAGTAACAGGACAGTTATCGGTTTACCAACTGTTGTCTCTTCATACCTGAGAGTTTCCAGTCTCCAGTTTGGATCCTCCAGTCCAGCTGAGAGCAGCTTCACTCCTGAGTCTCCTGGATGATTGTAGCGCAGGTCCAGTTCTCTCAAATGCGAGGGGTTAGAGCTTAGAGCCAAGGCCAGAAAGCCACAACCCTCCTCTGTGATCAGACAGCCTGACAACCTACACACAATCACACACACAGCAGTGAATTTTGAATTTGTTTTGCAGATTTGACCACATTTTTCACCATTTAGAAACAAATTCAGCAATTCTGACCTGAGGGTCTCCAGTCTACATACTGGATTCTCCAGTCCAGTACAGAGCACCTTCACTCCCGAGTCCTGCAGGTCGTTGTTACTCAAATCCAGCTGTTTCAGACAAGATGACTGTGAGCTGAGGATTGACGCCAGAGCTTCACAGTTCATCCATGACAGATCGTAATAACTCAGCCTGAAGGAAAATGAAAGTAGAATAAGATGTTTGCATTCATATTTACTCATGTATTTAGGTATTTTATATAATATTATTACCTTAGGTAGTTCTTAATACAGTTACTAATAATGATAGCATTCAGTTAAATGTTTGCACTTTGCTGTGACACTGTCATTTTGCAGTAAGAATGCTGATTGATTTCTACTAGGGTTAACCATATTTAAATTATATAATATACTGTATATGAAAGTTTTCTATCACAAATGAATTGGCGTTCATAGTTTTTGTTTGTGGTGTTTGCAGGATTGTATTCTGACCTGAGAGATTCTAGTGTAAAAGTGTAGACTTCTAAGTCCATCAGAGAGAAGCTTCACTCCTGAAGCCTGCAGCTGGTTGTTACTCAGATCCAGTTCTCGCAGATTCGTGGAGCTGGGAACTGAGGGAAGACCCTCACCACTGTCGTCTGCAAGGTCACACTCACTTAACCTGATATGCTGTTTTTCTGATGTCAGTAAGATGAAAACCATAGTTGACCATTCAGCAGGAGAGATGAAGTCTAAACCTTCCCAACTCAGGCGCCGTTGGATCTCCTCTGCTAGAGAATGGTCATTTAGCTCATTCAGACAGTGAAACAGGTTGATGCACATCTGTGGAGAGGGATTCTCCCTGATCTTCGCCTTGATGTACTGGATTGTTTCTTCATTGCTGTTTGAACTCACTTTTTTCTGTTTCAGTAGGCCTGCCAGGTGTTCTTGATTGGTCTGCAATGAAAGACCCAACAGGAAACGGAGAAACATGTCCAAGTGTCCATCTGAACTCTCTAGGGCCTTGTCAATAGCCATCCTATGGACCTCAGTTGCAGATGTTTTGCTGAAAAGCATCTGCAGACTTTTGGAAGTTGCTTGGGATTCAGCCATCACATTCTTGTTGCTGTTAACGAGCATCAGCTCCACATAAAGAGCAGCCAGAAACTCCTGAATGCTCAGATGGACAAAACTGAACATTCTGCCCTTATCCTTGTGCTTCTTCCTCCCATGCTCCTTTTTAAAGATCTGTGTGAAAACCCCAGAGTACACAGATGCTTCATTGAGAAAAATTCCGCTCTCTTTTAGGTCTTCCTCATAGAAGATCAGGTTTCCTTTCTGCAGCTGATCAAAAGCCAGTTTTGCAAGTGACTGAATGTACCAGATTGCCTTTTTTGTGCCGTACTTCTCTTTTGTCTGTCTGATCTGAAACACCAGGAATTCTGTGTACATCTCAGTCAGGGTCTCAGGCAGCTCTCGTCTCTCACTGGTTTTCAACACATCCTCCAGAACGATCGCAGTGATCCAACAAAAGACGGGAATGTGGCACATGATGTGGAGGATCCGTGATGTCTTGATGTGAGAGATGATTCTTCCTCCAGTCTCATCATGACTGAATCTCTTGGTGAAATACTCCTCCTTCTGTGGGTCAGTGAACCCTCTCACCTCTGATATCATGTCAACAAACTCTCGAGGGATTTGATTGGCTGCTGCAGGTCGTGTGGTTATCCAGAGACGAGCAGAGGGAAGCAGAGTCCCCTTGATGAGGTTCATCAGCAGTCCTTCTAACCTGATTGACTTTGTCACATCAAGAGTGTTTTCTTCTTTGGCAGTGAAGTCTAGTGGAAGACGGTTCTCATCCAGTCCATCCAACACAAACAGAAGTTTAAATCTACTCTTGTCGTAATTGGTGTTTCCTGACATCTGCAGTGCTGTGAAAATGTAATTAAGAGCCTCCTCTCTGATATCTTTGGTTTCCTTGATGCATTTATGGATTAGTTTGGCAAGATGAAACTTTTTTCCCTTCAGTAAATTTAGCTGGCGGAAGGAGAAGTGGAATAGAAGATGGACATCTTGATTGGTTCTTCCTTCAGCCCAGTCAAGGATGAACTTGTGAACAAGAAATGTTTTCCCAATTCCTGCAATCCCATTGGTCAACACAGTCCTTATTGGTCTGTATTTTCCAGAAGGGTGTTTGAAGATATCACTGGGTTTTACTGATTCCTCTGTTCCTATTGGCTGTCTTGAAGCTATCTCAATCTGTCTGACCTCATGCTGCCTGTTAGTTTGCATGTTGCCTCCATCTGTGATATAGAGCTCTGTATAGATATCATCCAGAAGTTTTTTATCTTCCATTTCTGACAGTCCTTCTTGTACACACATAAATCGATTTTGAAGGTTAGATTGGAGCACTTGTTGGTATGATGTGATCGGCTGTGGAGGCTTTGGAACTGGCACCATCAAATCTGTTTGGAGCAAAGAAACACAAGTAAAATGGCAGACTGTGGATGATCTTATTAAGATTCAGACAATTAAAAAAATATTGTTGCAAAATGAACAGAACCCCTTCAAAATATGTGGTGTCTGTCATGGAGAGAGGTTAGGACCAACAAATCCTACAAATGAGAACAATGTACATTATTAGTCACTCCTCTAAACACAAGGTACAATTTTTTGAGGCTGATGGGAAATACTGGACAAATTGAAATTTAGAATTGCTAATGGCTTGAGATGAAAAGTCACCAACATGATAACAATTCATCCTGAGGAGGACAAAATTTCATGGAAATCTATCCAATAGTTATTGAGACCCCACCCAGACAAGACAGCTGAGCAGAACAGGTCTGGATTGTGATGAGGAGACAGGCTGAAGGGCGGAGCACCTCTGGATGACAACCTGGATGCTGGTAACATAGGCTGAGCCACTCTGGAAGATGAGCATGATGATAACTAGTCTGGCAGAGCACTTCTGAAGAACAGGCATAAGGATAACCGGACCGGTGAAGCTACTCTGAAAGATGACTTGGAGAGTGGCAATGTAGACAGGACTGCTCAGGAGGCTGGCGATGCAGAGGAACCCCCTCTTGAGGCCAGCAGCGAGGGTGAGACCCGTTCAGAAGCCAGCAGTCAAGAAGGCAGAACTGCTCTGGAGGCTCGAGACAAGGCTGGAGCACAGGACAGGTTGCTGGGACCATTTGGCTGCAGGTTGAGTGGGGCTGCTGGACAGGTTTCTGGAATCTAGAGAGCAGGGAAGCTGAGCAGAAGACTGCGAAGGAGTCTGCAGGGCTGGAGGCCAGCAGTCAAGGCAGTGGATTGAAAAGCCAGCAACAGAGCAGCAGGACTGAAGGCTGGCAACTGGCAGATGAACCGATGAAGACAGGGAAACTAGAGACTGCTACAGCCTGGGATAAACAGGAGGTTAATGCAGCACAGGCTTGGGGGGCTGGGAATTGGGGACTATTGTCCCGTTTACACGTACACGGCTATTTTTAGAAACGGACATTTCACCCTCTCCGTTTTCAAAAATAATTCCGTGCATACGTATCCGTTTACAGAAAACTTTGCGTTTACACGAACCCGTGTATGTCTGCTGCCAGGACATTCAAAAACGGTAGGTGGCAGTGTAACGAGAAGCTGAAGCCCACGTTAGCCAATCAGAATCCCGAAAACAGCATCCATGATCCATGATCACCATAGCAACATGTAAACATAGGTCGCACTTTTGACGCGAGTGCAAGTTCTGTCGCATACTGTGACGTCTACTGCCTGCGTTTTCTCCGTTTTGCTCCGTTTGCATGCAAACGTGCAACCGGAGTTTTCCAAGATCTCCACTTTGGCCGGAGTTTTTAAAAAGCATCGTTTTCAGAGGCGAATTCTCCGTTTGCGTGTAAACGAAGGGTGCAAACGAAGGGATATTTCTCCGTTTCTGAAAATAACCGTGTACGTGTAAACGGGGCATAAGGGAGCTCAGGAGGAACAGGAGATGACTGCAGCATGAGCACTGTAGGACAGGAACGCTTCAGGCTCACAATCACAATGGATCAAAATAAAGGTATGGGCTGCCCTACCTGTTATCAAGTAAAATAAACATGAATACATTTTTCATTATTGTAATAGATGTACTAAAGAGACTGTGACAAAAAGACAACAAACAAATTAATCAAACAAAAGCTTTACCTTCATTCTGACTGGTGACAAGGTGAGGGGGCGAAGCCTGCGATTTAACCAAGAGAGCTTCTCTGCTTTCTGAAGTAGTCCTGACATCACTGACATTTACTGCAAGAGACAAAGAGAGGAATATTCCAGGGCATCAACTAGAGATGTAACAATCTCAAATATTTGCTTCGAGTATGTAAGGATATGCCATTTTTCTTGTCATATGTGATAGTAAATGAAGAGTCTTTGTGTTTTTTGACTGTTTGTTTGAAAAAAAGAACCAAACTGACTACATTACTTTGGGCTCTAGGAAATTGTGATTAACATTTTTCACATTTCAAAGACTAAATGATTAATTAATTAATAATAAATCAGTAGATTAGTTACGTACCTTTTGGTTGTGAGGTGATGCTTGGTAATTGATGCACCAGATCGTTTCTGTTGATCTTTATTAACACACTCCTGGTCACCTCCAGAGCTCCAGGGGGGCCATAGAGCTGCACCATCTGAACAACAGTGTCCTGCCTGTCTGCCCTCTCCAGCCGCATCGCAGGGATGGCTGGGTAGGCTTGGAGGTGTGGGAGAACTGTGTTCATGATGTCCCCATGCTGGAGGAGCCATTTAAACTGCTTGAATTCCTCCTCCTTCAAATCCTCCAGAGTTATCCAGAGCTGCTCTTTAAGTGCGGTCATCGTATCTTTGAAAAACCAGAGGACATGTTTTAATCCAAAAGTCAATTACACAGTTTCTCTTGAAGATAACATGATAAATCTCATCCCATCTCATAAATGCACATGTTTTAGATATATGGCCTGCAGAACTACACTGTACTATGTAAGACACATCACAGAAGATAACTGTATGGTGTACTTCCTCTGCTATTGGTACAACTTGTACCTCTGAAAAAACACACAGCATATACTTGGGAATGTCAACATTTCCTCAGTAACGTTACAACACAAGGTAAGTTCTTTTTTCCTGCACTCTTCTGCCAGTAACTAGATAGCCACCTCATATTAACCACAACATGGACTGTGATGATGTGTTGCTCTTGCTGTTGCACGGTGACACACATTATCCCGGACACATTCAAATCCGAAAGGACGCAGTAAAGTTCATCCAGGGGGACGCACCATATATTTTCACTGACAATGCTGCATTGTAAACATGAAACCCCCGTGAGAATCATGGAATATAATACTTGAATACATATTACTAGGTGATGTGCTGGATGTCCACATCGTCATATTCAAGTTTTCAGTGTTTCACCTGGTCACCACTGAGGGGTAGTTACAGTTAATCCAGGTGAACCCCAAGGCACTTAGTTCTGTTATTTTAATCAGTCACATACTAAATAGTTAATGAAAGACTGTGTTGTATTTGCTGCCAGAGTAAAGAAATAAAGTCACTGCTTATATAACATTACTACAGCGTCTCCTTGCATTCTTCACAACAGAGTTGGTCCAGACTTTGAATAGCTACCGTAAGATAGTTAGCAGCCTCAAGTTGTGCTAAAGACAATTTAAAAGCCCTTCCTGATAGGTTGCAGAGCTTTAAGCCATGGATAGAATAACAAAAGTGATCAGATGACTGATAATTTTCTCTTAGCTTATAGCTGCTAACTATGTAGCTTACTTTCACAACAAACCCACCAAACAGTCACACACACACAGGTTATCCAGGAAGTAGTCTTCCTTAAAGGGGAGATATTGGTTGGTAACATCCATGTGCAGCTCAGGTGTAGTTAGGATGTGGGTATTTAGGTTGATTCCTGAGGCAAAGGTAAAAATACCAACCCCACTATAACCATATGACATCAAGCACAATTTTTACACTACAATTTGTCCAAACAAACTTACAGTTTATTGGGGACCCACACCGTTTCCCTGGGACCCACTCAAGTGACCTCTTGTGAACACACATGGCCTCACTCCAACTCATCCTCGACTTTTAACTTCAGTTTAGGTCAGGGTTGTTGGTTTTTTAACAAAGGCATCATGTATTTTGTGTCTTACATTTGAAAAAGATCAAAAATCTCTAGTTAAACTCTGAAATATGTGTTTGGGCTGTGATGTTGCTCTTCTTTATAGTTATGGTTTCTTGTAGAAAGGAGTTAATGTCCCATCTTGGCTTGTGTTAAGTTTACATACCTCCAGGGGAATTCATGCATGGTCAAAGTCCAATACTGCCTCTGTAGAGCCGTAGCACCAGTCACTTGAAGAATAAAAGTGAGCAGGTCAAGATGTACAGCTAGAGCTGTGCAATATGGATCCAGTAGTCGTGTCCCAAAATAACAGCTGGATTTCTAATTAAATCTGATCAACAGAACTTGTGGTTTAGCACAGATGTAACTGATTTCAAATGACTTTATGGCGGTGATGTCACAGAAACGGGCGGGGCACCTGACAGTCCAGGATGCTCACCTGGAGAATGCAAAACAGGTTCAGTGACTTACAGTGACAGACTCAGGCTGTCTGAGCACTTAAGCATGTTTTTAGTCATACTCCTGCCCCTCCTTGAGTCGACCACTGGTGATATAGGATTGTGAGCTATTCAAGCACCAAATATGCATGTTTGAAAATGTGTTTTAGTTTTTCTTTTTTCAAGCATTTTTTAGTTGTCCCACTTATCAAGTATGTTTCACAATGTGCTTTGGGTAATCTGGTACAAACGTTTAAATGGGGGAAATATGCATTTAGGGACTTCTTATTGTTGCATAGTTATTCAAGGTTTATACGTTTAATGCTGCTAAGGTTCTGTGCACACACAAGGTACAAAGAACACTAGGTGTGTGTGGCATGTCTCCTCTGGACATAATATACTTCTGATTTGGTTGGAAAGCATTTTAAGGATTTTATCTTTAAGGATTTTAGTTTTCATCTTATCTTAACATTCATGGTCCCTTTTCCTCTCTTTCAAAAAGGAGCACAACAAGAACATTAATGCAAAAGTCATGTGATAGATGATTCCTCATATTTAATGCACAAACATTCAGCCAGCCATTCAGATAAACCTCTCTAGAGTATATATTTTCATAAAATTGCACTAGGAAATACAGTATTTTTCAGGTGAAGGTGAAAAAACACTTACCCCTTGATAAAGCTTTTGCCCCAAAAAGCCTTCGTGATTATCTGTATCACAGTGTTACAAATACTGAGACCGTTAATTTCACAATAGCGGAGATTTGTTAAGAGGAACAAAACTCAAAACATCTTTCTTAGTCCTGTGTTTAACTGGGCAGGCTAGGGAGAAAAGCACAATGACATCCACATCCTCAGCTGATGTTAGATATCTATTGTCAATCAAAATTTTTGGAAAAGTTAAACATTAAAGTTAAACATTGAAGCCCAGCTCTGGGGAAACTGCTGCACAGCACTATTTGTCAAATATAGAATGAGGAAGAAGCAGTTTTATTTCCACTGAGCAGAGTTCAGCCACAGATAGGATAAAGAGGA